>PVLA01004692.1:0-168442 GCA_004027455.1 Hydrochoerus hydrochaeris | reverse complement strand
CTATGTGTAGGAGGGGATCACACACACTCTTTTCAGACACACCAAAGTCTTACAGTTAGTTGGAGGGGGTTTTACTAATGGCCCCATTTATCCCTTGTACACCTCTATTTTAGGGGTATACTCACCACACTGTTACAGTCAATCCAGTGTAGTCCAAAGTTCACCACCTGGGAGCAAAATTCCAAATTTTCTCACACTAACTGGATCCCACTGAGATCTTCTGATGTTCCAGGTGGGAGGGCGGGCCCATGTGTAGCAGTCCAGGGCAGTTTTCAGTCTTGGGCGGGCCTCCTCAATGTTCTAGGTGGCAGGGCAGGCCCTTGGTGGAGGTTCCGGGCAGCTTACACCTGATGCAGGCTTCCGCTGAGTTCCCGGTGGCAGGGTGGGCCCTTGGTGGAGGTTCCGGGCAGCTCACCCCTGATGCAGGCTTCTGCTAAGTTCCTGGTGGCAGGGTGGGCCCACGGTGGAGGTTCTGGTCAGCCTACCCCTGATGCAGGCTTCCGCTGAGTTCCTGGTGGCAGGGCGGGCCCTCTAGAGGCTTTTTGAGAATGAAGTGTATAGTCCATCCCAGAAAGGTAGTGTAATTGGGTACTCTTGTCTACCTTTATGTAGCTAATCACCCTTTTTCCTACTCCAGGTAGTACTTCTGGTTTCCTAGGGTTAGAAAAATGGAATAAAGCATGGGCACCTGGAGTAGGAAAGCTGGGGTGTATCAGAGTTAATAGTCTGTGAATCCGGCAGACATTTAAATGACTACATTTGCTCTATGTTTTTGGGAATTCTTTTGTGTATTGTCAGCCATCACAAGCATTCTGTCACCTAAAGTTCTTCTTTTACACAGTATTACAGTATTTGTCTTCTTGAGAACATCCCAGCATCCAGTAATCTCCCTCTAGCTTTCCTGTTGCTGAGATCTGATTTATCTTCCAAGAAATACTCATCATTCATATGTTCCACAGAAAATGCACAGATTCCTTGCCCTGACCTAAGAGTACAGTTAATGTTGTAGCCTCTGCTTATGTATGCTTGTCAGCTGTGTTTTGAACAATACATCACTATGTCTCTCACAGTTCAAAGTACTTACATTAGGATTTCATGGTGATCTCTTCAAAATTATTCTCTCTCCTCTTGGGTTTTACAGTGTAGTCCTCTAACATGGTACAGCCTTTCTCAAAAATTTCTCTCCTCTTACCTTTTGCATTCTGGATGCAGGTGAGTGATTAAGATCTGCAAGAGATTTTGGACATTTCCTTTGAAAATTGTACAGATTTAAACTCTTTTTCATTTTTGATGTGTATGATGGATAATTTAGGGTATCAACTTAACTGGGACATGGTGTCCAGATTAAACATTGTTTTAAGATTTTTTTTATTTAGAGAAAAGCAAAACAGAAAAAAAGGGTAGAAATAATACAGAATTTTAAAAAATAATAGTAAGAAATGACTAGTCAAAAAATTAACAGTAAGAAATCACTAGTTGATAAATTACATATTGTTATCTTAGAAGCAGTTGTTTAAGTTACAAAATCAAAGCATAAAAAATGTGCAACCAAACAATGACAGTGCAAACTCTTCTGTTTGATGAACTAACATAAATGTAGTAGTATGGTTATCTATCTTGCACACTTAAGCATACATACAGTCATACTCATCAGAGCACTTTCTTTCATTTTCATTATTATAATATCTATTATACATTTTGGATCTTATAACTCTTTCAGTTTATTATTATTATTTTTTATACTAGAGAGAGAATATGATATTTACAAATATGGGTCTGATTTATTTCACTTATGAGAATAGTCTCGTCTCCATTTACCTATAAAAGCCTCAAGATCATCCTTTTTTTGTAACTGAGTAACATTGCATTGTATAAAAATATGACATATTTTTCATCTATTCTGTGACTGATGAGCATTTTGGTCATTTCCAAGATTTAACTATTACAAACTGTACTGCTATAAACATGGGTGCATGTATATTGCTGTGACATGACATTTTCAACTTTTCTGGGAAAATACACAGGAGAGGAATAGCTGGATTGAATGGAACTTCCAATCTTAGTTTTTTGAGGAATCTCCATACTGATTTCCACAGTGGCTGCATCAGTCTACACTCCCACCAAAAGTGGAGAAGTGTTCCTTTTTCCCCCACAGCCTTGCCAACATTTGTTATCAGTTGATTTCTTGATGGCAGCTATTCTTTCTGGAGTAAGACAAAATCTCAATTCTGTTTTAATTTGCATTTCTCAAATGACCAGTGATGATGAATACTTCTTCAGGTATTTATTTGCCATTTGTGTATCTTCACCTGAGAAATGTGTGTTCATCTCAGATGCCCATTTTTGGAGAAAGTCTTTGAATTTGGGGAGCTTGATGTTCTTTGATTCTTTATATGTTCTAGATATTAGTTATTTGTCTGAGGGACTGCTGGATAACATTGTTTCCCATTCTGCGGGTTTTCATTTCATTTTGTTGGTGATTTCTTTTGAAGTCAAAAACTTTTAATAAGATGAGACCCCAGTTTTTGATTTTTTGAAATACTTACTATGCAGTTTGAGTTTTGTTCATGAACTTTTTGACTACCCGTATGTCTCCAAGATTTTTAAGTACCTTATCTTCCAGTAGATTTAGTTTTTCTGTTTTAATATTTAGGTCTTTGTTCCATTTTGAATTTAGTTTAGTTAGTGGTGATAGATGGATCTAGTTTCAGTCTTCAGCATGTGGAAAGCCAATTTTTCCAACACCATTTATCAAAGAGGCTATCCTTCTTCCAATGAATATGTTTAGCACCTTTTTCAAATACAAGATGGCTATCCTTCTTCCAATGAATATGTTTAGCACCTTTTTCAAATACAAGATGGTTGAGTGTCTTTGTAGCTGTGCTTGCATCTTCTAATCTGTTCCATTGATCCTCAGGTATATTTCTTTGCCAGTACCATGCTGATTTTATTGCTGTAATTTTGTAGTATAATTTCAAGCCAGGAATTGAGATGCCTCCTGCCTAGCCTTTGTTGCCCAGAATTGCCTTTTCTAGTCTAGGTTTCTTTTGTTTCCAAGTGAATTTGAGGAATGGCTTCTCTAGATCTGTAAGGTATATTAATAGTATTTTTATTGGGATTGCCTTAAATCTGTATAACAGTTTAGGGAGTATAGCCATTTTCACAATATTTGTTCTTCCTAACCGAGAGCAAAGAATATCTTTCCAGTTTGTAATATCCTCTTCAATCTGCTTTTTAAGAGTAGTATAATTTTTAGCACATAGGTCTTTTGCATGCTTGGTTAGTTGCTTCTTAAATATTTCATTTCTTTGGATGCTATTGTGAAAGGTGATAGTTCATTAATTTCTCTCTCAGTGTTTTTTGTCTGTGTACAGGAATGCTATTGGTTTTCGAGTATTTACTTTGTATCCAGCTACACTGCTGAATTTTTTAATTAACTCTATTAGTCTTTTAATGGAGTTTTTGGGGTCTTCTATGTAGAGTATCATGTCATCTGCAAATTGTGATAACTTCTTCGTTTCCTATCCTTATCAGTTTAATTTCATTCTGTTGACTGATTGCTCTAGCTAATGTTTTCAGAACTATGTTGAGTAGGAGTGGTGATAGTGGATATCCTTGTCTTGTTCCTGATTTTAGAGTGAAAACTTTCAGTTTTTGTCCACATAATATAATGTTGGCTATTGGTTTGTCATATATGGCCTTTATCAGATTGAGGTAGTTACCATTTGTTCTGAGTTTCTGTAGGGTTTTTATCATAAACAAGTGTTGCACTTTGGCAAAAGCTTTTTCTGAGCCTATTGAGATGATCATGTAGTTGATGTGGTGTATGACATTTATTAATTTTCCTATGTTGAGACATCCCTGCATTCTTTGGATAAATCCCACTTGGTCATGATGTATAATCTTCTTGATGACATGCTGCATTCTATTTGTCAGTATTTTATTGAGAATCTTTGCATCAATGTTCATTAGTGAGACTGGCCTATGGTTCTCCTTTTTAGTTGGGTCTTTCTCTGATTTTCATATCAGAGTAATACTTACCTACAAGAATGAGTTAGGGAAGATTGCTTACCTTTTGATTTCATTGAAGAGTTTGAGGAGTATTGGTGTTAAATCTTCTCTAAATTTCTTATGGAATTCAGCTGTGAATCCATCAGGACCTGTTGTATCTATATTTTCATTGAATTGTAGGTATTGCTTAATTTCTTGTTTAATTTTACCTGCAGCCTATTGACTGTTCAGGAGATTGTTATTTAATTTCCATGTGTTTATGCAGGTTTTGCAATTTCTTTTGCTATTAATTTCCAATTTTAGTGCACTATGGTCAGATAATATGCATAGTATAATTTCAATCCCTCTACATTTACTTAAGAATGTTTTATGGGCTAATATGTGATCTATTTTGGAGAATGCCCCATGCACAGCTAAAAAGAATGTGTATTCTGATGTGGTTGCATGGAACACTCTGTAAACATCTACTAAGTCCATTTGCTGGCAGGCTCAAAATAGTTCTGTTATTTCTTTGCTGACTTTTTGTCTGGTTGATCTGTCTCTTTATGACAATGGGGTATTAAGATCTGCTACTACAGTTGTGTTGTTGCTTATTTGATTTTTCATATTTATTAGTATTTGTCTTATATAGTTGGGTGGTCCTGTATTTGGTGCATATATGTTTATGATTGTTAGCTCTTCTGATCTTCTTTATCTCTTTTGATTGTTTTTGGTTTGAAGTTTACTTTGTCTGCAAATAGATTAGCTACCTCTGCTTTTGTCTAGGTTCCTGTCACATGGAATATTGTTTTCCATCCTTTGACTTTTAGTCTATGAATTTTCTTTTGAGTCAGATGTGTTTTCTATATACAGAATATTGTGGGATCTTATTTCTTGATCCATTCTGTCAATCTATTTTTTAATAAGTGAACTGAATCCATTTACATTGTGGATATAACATACCTAACTGGCTCAACTTTGTCATGTTATCTTTCTGCTGGTTTTCTGCTTCCCCCCTTGTTTAATTGCTTGCCTTGTCTGGTGGTTTCTTTCTGTTGTTGTTCTGGACATTGTAGTCATTTTTGTCTGTATCTAGTATCACTTTCAGTACTCCTTCTAGGGTTAGTTTGGTGGACATTAATTTCTTCAGTCATTCTTTGTCATGCAAGTATCTTATTTCTCCATTAAATTTCAGAGAAAAATTTTCAGGATACGTCTCTCTGGGTTGAAAGTTGTTTTCTTTCAGGGCTTGAAATACTTCACTCCAAGCTTATATTAACTTGAAAGTTTGTGCTGAAAAGTCTGCTTTGATTGTAACGGACCTTCCTTGATAGGTGAATTGTGTCTTTTCTCTAACAGATTTTAGTATTTTGTTTTTATGCTGTAAAACAAATTAAGATTTGGGATCTTAATTATATGTCTGTGTGTCAATTTATTGGTGGTGACTGTTTGGCTTTCTATATGCCTCACATATCTGCATATCAGATTATTTCCCCATGTTTGGGAAATTTTCTGCTATTACTTCTGTGAATAGTTACCAATGTCATTTGCATTGACTCCTGCATCTTCATTGATGCCTATTAGTCTTATATGTTTGTCTTTGCATCACCTTGAAGCTGTTGAATTGTCATATCATGCTGCCTTGTTATTTTTAACAGTTCTATATCTTCATGATGACTAGCTGTGATCCTGTCTCCAGGGTCTAAAATTCAATCATCAGCTTCATTTAAATAGTTTGCCAGCTTTCAATAGTATTTTTTATTTCTTGGATATGTTTGAATTTGTTTCATGTATTCTACTTGTTTTCTATATTGTTTATTCAAGGTTTCAATCAATTTCCCATACTCCTGTACTTTTTATCTCTGTCTTCTCTATCTATACTGAGCAACTTCTTTATTAAGGTTGTCATTTCTGCCTTTACATGAGAAATTATTTCTAATTTCATTTCCTCTATAGCCTCCTGAATTTGTTTCTTTATTTCACTTGCTACCTTTTCACAAATTTCAGGTGTATCAGTTCTAAAGTCCTCTATTTCAATGTCTCCTGTACTTGCTCTTGATGGACTAGATGTTTGCAATTGCATTTTTTAAAAGATTCCAATAAAACTATTTTTTTATTTAAAGAGAAAAAAACATGACAAGGGTAGAAATAATACATAATTTCAAAAAAAGATAAACAGTAAGAAATCACTAGTTGATAAATTACATATTGTCCTCTTAGAAATCGTTGTTCAAGTTACAAGATTAAAGCATACAAAGTAGACATTCAAACAGTGAGATTGTAAACAGCTATGCATGCATGAGTCTCTACATGTATTTCTATCCTTTCTGTATTAGAGGGAAGAACAAAACACAGCAAGACAAAACAAAATAAATTCCTATAAAAACATGAAAACAAAAAGTCATATAAAACCACAGTACAAGGTGATCTACAATGGTTACTGTGTTGTCTCTAGTTATGTTCAATAGAATTGTCTATATCATCCAGCATAACTGAATATAGCAGTATAACTGAATATAGCAGTACATAACAATATTAGTAAAAATAAAACATTATGACAGTGTAAAACTTCAAAGGCAGGTAATAATCAAACCAGAGTGGATATTCAAGTGAATCTTGTCATCTTCAGTGTAGTTGCCTATACTCTCAGACTTGATACTATCAATCATAACAGCTTTGAATAAAATCTATCAATACAAAGCAGCAATCTAACAAACCAGATTTGATTAAGGTCAGTCATGGTAAAGCAGTGTAAGTTATACAGAGCTTCAGACTAAGTTAATAGGAAATTAAGGATGATTACCATACTATATTTTGGGGATGTCTGTGCCCTCAAATCTAGTACAAGTAGACAAACTGGAACAGAATGTAATCCATCTAAACAGAGCAGTGTGAGTAATGTGGGTTTTAAATCCTGGTACACTATTAGCAGTATCCTCTGCCTTCTTTTTTTAGGCTATTCCTTCCCTTGAACTCCAACAGGGTGCTGTACATTTTGGGTCCCACCAACTCCCTCAGTTTTTAGGTTGGGGGGGCAGCCTACTATTTACCTAAGTGGTTCCAAACCTTCTTGCTTCTGGACTTGATCTCAAGTTGTATTCCTTTACCTACAAGAGGTTTTTCTTCATTATAGCTGAGTAGTTCCCTACTGCACATAAGTATCCTGTCTTTCCAACCTATTTTCAGGTGGTGGTCAATTTGCTCCTATTTCTCTCTAGCTCCCTGTCACATAGAGCACTGTTTTCTCATATTTGATTTTTGGACCATAAACCCTCTCTCAGGTTGATTATAGTTCCTATACAGAGCATCTCAATGGACCCTACCTCCTGATATTCTCTGCCTGTCTTTTTTTTTTTTTTGTATCAAAGCCATCTATGTTAGAGACTATAGCCAACCTTCGCTGCCTCATTTCTGCTATGCTATTTTCCTGCCTTTGTTTGTTTACTTTTCTCCTTCATTCTACTGCCTGCCCCATTCACTAAGGCCTTTTTGCCACTGTTCCTAAAATTCTGGTATTTTTTTTCTTTCTCTAGAATGTCTTTCAGTATTTCTGTAGGATTGGATTGGTGGTCACAAATTCCCCCATTTCCTCTTTGTCATGGAAGCATCTTGTTTCTCCATTAATTTCTAGTGACAGTTTTGTGGGGTACATCAATCTGGGATGGAGGTTATTTTCTTTCAGGGCTTGGAATACTTTGCTCCAAGCTCTTCTTGATCTGATGTTCTGTGTGGAGAAGTCTGCCGTGATCTTGACGGGCTTTCTTTTGTAGGTAATCTGTTTCTTTTCTCTGATGGCTTTTAATATTCTGTTTTTATATGGAATTTCTGGTATCTTGATTATTATATGTCTGGTTGTAGGTCTGTTTTGGTTGTAGGTGGCTGGAATTCTGTATGCCTCACATAACTGAATATCTTTTTTTTTCCCAATGCTTGGGAAGTTTTCCTTAATTATTTCCATAAATATCCTTTGTAATTTGCCTGTTTTTATTCCTGCTTCTTTGTTCATGTTTTTTATTCTTAAATTATAGATTCTCTTGTCATCTTCTAGCCTTTGTATCATTACTTCCTGTTTCCTTGTTATTTTTAAGAGATCTTTCCTTTCATGATCACACACTGCAAACTTGTCTTCAAGTGTTGATGATCTATCCTTAGTTTCTTTTAAGCAGTTTTGCTAGCTTTCAATGGAGTTTTTAATTTCCTGGCAATCTCTTTAAACCTGCTTCATGTATTCTATATTTTCTTTATATTCTTTATTGAATGTATCTCTCCTTTTTTTGTGTTCCTCCCTTCTTCCATCTGTGTCTCCTTGAGAGGTGCTTAGCACTTCTTCTATTAATCTACTTATATCTTGCTTTACCTGATTTAATATTTCAGTTTTGAGCTTGTCTACAAGGTCCTGAAGATATCTCTTAATGTCCATTGAAGCCATGTCTGATGTTGCATGTTTGCTGCCCTCAGTCTCCCTTGTTTTTCCTTCCCCTGGATCAGTGTTCTCAGGGTTTTGGGCTGGAGGCTTTTTCTTGTTTCTCTCTCTTGTCATGTTTTTGGTTTCTTCCATACAGGTGTATAGTGGAGGTCTCAGCCCCTTTCCTTGTTGCTTATGGTTCTTTTGAAGCATAGTGGCAAGTGATTTCTGCTCTCTCCTGTTTGCTCTTTACTCTGAGGTGTAAGCAGGGGCTGCATATGCTGGCCCCTCCCCACTGGGCCAGCCAAACTTCAAGGGCCTTCACCAGGTTAATATGTGCTAGGTGTAGGGAATTGTTTTGGGATGGTTTATTGGGTCCTGGCCAGGGGTGTGACCCAGGCCAAGCAAATTGCACAAATCTGCTCTGGGAAGGGAGCAACCAAGGGAAGTCACTGTTGTTCCTAGTTCAGGCTCCTCCTACCTGATTCCAACATGTCGCCCATTTGGTCACACCCTTCCTGTGTGTGGGGGGGTCTTATTCCTAGCACTGACCATGGATTAATGGAGATCCCTTCACTGGCTTCATTCTCAGTTGGGCTCACCAACCCCCAACTTCAATGCAGCTGTGGCTCCTGTGAGTCACGATGGGAGCTAGTTTGGGCGGTTCTGAGGATGGTGGGTCACAGCGGATGGGAGTTCAGGTGGTTCGGTGGGTTGCAGGTGGTTCGGTGGGTTGCAGCGAAAGCTGTGTGTCTGCTAATTTTAGCTGTTCCAGTTGTAGCCCCGAGACTGCATGTTTGACAAGCTTTTTTTGTTTTCATTTCTTCCTGTGTCAAGAGGATCATCTCCCTCTGTCTGGATCTCTCCAGGATGCTTTATTCTGGCATTTTAGTTGTTTATCCCCAGGATGCCCTGTATTTTGTTGCTCACTCATTGGCCATCTTTAGCTCATTCAGCAATTGCAATTTGCTTTTTAGTTTTGTCATTTTCCTTTCCAGGCTAATATTTGATCTTTCAATCCCACCAGTCTCATCTGTCTGTAGTGTGTATCTTAGGGTCCTACTGTATGATTGATGTTCGTCAGGTTGCTGGGTACCACAATGAATAGGAGGTCCAGTCACCTGAATTCCTCCTGTAGGGTCTGTTGAGTCCTATATTCTTCCTAAGCTGACTAGCCTGGGAGTATTGATGTAAGTCAACCCTTAGTATCTGCTGATACTATGTCTTCAGGTTGTTCCAGGCTATCAAATCTACCTGTCTATAGTATTTTCCTTGGCTGGGACTCTACTGTGTCACTGGGTGTCTCATAATCTCTTTTTTCTCCAAGTTAGGGGAGGCCTTATTGGCACACTCCTCAACCTACCTGATGCTCTCTGTATGGAGGAAGGACTCACCCACACTCTTACCAGGCTTGCCAACGTCCTACAGCTGGAGGAGTCTTTGCTACTGCTCCTGTTTACCCACTGAAGTCCTCTATTTTAGGGGCACACTCACCACTCTGATGGAAGCTTGCTGAGGTCCTCTGTTTGCATGAGGCATTACTGAATCTCCCTTCAACCCAGCAAGGTTAATCCACTGCAGTCCAAGGTTCTGGGAGAAGGAAGGGTAGCTGAATATCCACAGCAGTACTAGGTCCAGGAGGTTGGGGGGTAGGTGTGGAGTGGCCACACTCTGAGATGGAGGTCCAGGATTCGAGGTGGAAGGGCAGCTGTGGAGTGGCCACACTCTGAGATGGAGGTCCAGGATTCGAGGTGGAAGGGCAGCTGTGGAGTGGCCGCCCTCTGAAGTGGAGGTCCAGTGTCTGAGGTAGAGGTCCAGGGTCTGAGGTGGAGGTCCAGTGTCTGAGGTTAAACATTGTTTTTAAAAATGTATTAGAATGTTTCTAATTGATATTAAAATTTGAGATGGTAGACTTAGTAAAGCAGATTGTCTTCCCCAGATAGGTGGGAACCCCTCAATGTGTCTGGGACTTTAATAGAACAAAAACACAGAGAAAGTGGAAACTTTCTTTTTTGCCTGACTGCATGATCTAAGATATCCATAGTCTCCTACTCTTGACTGAGATTTACAGTATTAACTCTCTGGTTCTAAGAGCTATGCTACTGATTTTTATGGGTCTTCATCATGCAGCTGGGAGACTGTGGGATATCTCATCTTTCATAATCATATTAATTAATATCTTATGACACATCAAATGTGTGTGTGTGTGTGTCTGTGTACATGTACCCCTGTCCTATAGATCTTGTTTCTCTGGAGAGTATGATACAGTATGTCATCATCAAGCCATTTTAGCATTCTACCATATTTGTCAAACAGCTATCACAATGTTTGGTATAAGGGATGCATGTAAATATTCACTTCTTTCTTCCTGTGAATTAAGGGACAAAAACAGAATTATAGGTATGTAATTAAATTAGTCAAATGCTTTGAGATTTTCCAAATGGAAATCTCCTAATAATATGGAAAGTGCCGTTCTTAGACATCTTCTCCTTTTCAGGCAGTGAACAGTCCTCTAAAATGGAATGTTGACACATTTGATGTGCCTTTCGCTGGGATAAATTTTGCTCACAGGCAAAAAATTCAACATTATCAGAGTTATAAAACTGCTTTTGTCCAGACAATAAGAACATTAAACAAACTGATCATCTTGGCTCCTTTAAGCCTTTTTGTATTTTAGAAACTTGACAAGTAAGTTGAATTTTGAAGATATACCATTAAATCCAATAACCTGGATATTGAATCTATCATTGCCCCTATGACATACCATATTTAATTGACCCAAGATGCATAAATTACACTTTACAACCATTCTGTGATAGGAAATCACAGAGCAATGAGTGTTTAAATGGTGCATCCAAGATTACTGAGGTGATGGTTAATCTAGGGTTGAAAGTCCAGATTTTCTAGTCAACTGATATCAGAATTCAATGGTTCAGCAAGGGCTCCATTGGTTGTCTTTGGAATTCAAATCTTTAGTTTAGTTGTCATTCAAGAGCAAATGGACCCTATAAGAAGTTGTTCATACCCACTTCAAAGCTCTTCTTGCTTCCATACCATATAGGAATCATGACAAAAAAGACTGAGTTATCAACCAAATAAAGTTTCTCTATATGAAGATTCTTTCCCTACACAAATCAGCATAGTTTCCTTTACAGAATTCCTAGTTGTCCATCAAGAGTTTAACAAGAGGAGAGATATGATCATGCAAGCCTCCCCAGAATTAGGGAAACTGAAGCACAAAAATAGTGAGTTTGAGACAGACCTGGGGTACATAGTGAATTCAAGTCCAATCTAAAATGCAGAGTGAGACCTTGTCTCAAAAAAGATACCCTGTCTCTGAAAAAGATTTTAACAAGACGTTAACCTCAAAGTTATGGTTTACATGTGCATATCATTTAGCAAACTTATCAGGGAAGAGACTGCCTCTTGGTACTATGTAAAAAGTGAAGGATGAAGAAATGGGCAACTAAATCTGGAAATATATGGGAGGAGAAATTGCATGAAAGAGGTAGACATTCAGAAGAGAAATGTAGTGGGAGGACCTAATGAAATCTATTCAATAAGTGGCAGCGTTCCTCTGTCAAAGCATTACAAACATGGCCAATGTTTGTGAGTTTGGGTGGTAGAGGCAGATGGCTCATTCTCTATCATTAAATCATTGGTGAACCATCTCTCTTCACCCCTTTCCTTCCCCCAAAATTGTATGTATGCTCACAGATTCTATCCTGAAGGTAGACATCCCACATATTTCTCCACAAAAGACTCTTGAAACTAAAGCTTTGTAAGTTTTGGAGATGCAATAGTGAACAAAATAGACTCGAATTCTTATCCTAGTGGAAGCTATCATTCAGACAAGATAAAATCAATGCATTTTTATAGTTTTATAGAAGGTGGTACATACCACAGAAAAATAAAGCAGAAAGGAGTAATAAGGTGGAGGATATGCAGATGATGGTTATCTTAATGTTTATCACATTGAGAAGGTGACAGATGTGAGCAGATTTGATGAAGGGCAGGTTGAAATGTGAGATTATATATGAGAGCTCTTTCACCTTATCCAATTCCCTTCACATTATCTAGTGACCTGCCTATCTTTTTGTGTCATTCTAGCAATTGGTTACATTTTTTTTCCATTTTGTATTTTATTTTCATTCCTATTAACTTACTATATACACAGAAGATCCTTTATTTCCTTGATGAAATGGTTAGATATGGAATTAAAAGATAGAATAAAATTGATATTGTGGAAAGACTATTATGTGGAATGAGAGCCTGGACCACAAGGCAGAAACTCACTTCGCAGGCATATTGTGGGTTATCGACAGAGATGAATGAATGCTTGACAAGAATCTGAAAGTCCTTAAATTTACCTTAAATTTACCCAGAGTTTAAAGAAGAGTTGAAACTTTTGGAAATCAAAGAAAACAGCATTTGACTGTATCTGTTGAGATAAATGACAAGACTTAAAGTCTAAATTCCCCAGATTTCTTTTCTTTCCATTCCCTGCTTTCTCTTACTAAAAATCTTACTCCCAGAGACCTTTTATATTCTATTGCTTCAAATATCAGAATTGTATATGCAAATAACATTTAAATCTGTATCTCCAGCCTTCACTTTTCTCCAAACTCCACCCTGGTTTAACAACTTATTGTTCTCACTGTCAACACACACACACACACACACACACACACACACACACACATGCACACCTTACAGATTTCAAATTCATTAGGATAAATTGGAGTTTTCTGTTGTTTGTTTTGCTTTCCTCCACAGAGAAAAATAGAAGGGCATACAGAGATAACCAAGTACATGTACTTGCCCTTATGCAATTCATGGTTGTTGGGAATAATAGAAAAGTCATAAAAACTCAGTACAGTATGACAAATCCTTTTATGGGGCAGTCATGGGACTACACTGTAGTGAATGCTTGTGACAAATCCTAAGTGGGTAAGTTAGGAAATGTTTAATGTAGAGGTTGAAATGGAGTTAGACTTTTTTCCTAAGTAGTGTAGGAACTTCTCTGAAAGAAGAGTGAATAACCAATCATATCAAATATAAGGGATTTCTCTCTAGGGACAAGTGGGAACTATAAAGGAAAATCACCTTGTGTCTCTTCCAGGAATCCACAAAGTTAAAGTAAAGACACCAATGATACATAAAACTTTATGCAAATGATGCCATCAACAACAACAGCAATCACAGTACTCATAGGGGTTAATATGTATGTGCCACTGTGAAGAGCTGTTGTAAGAGCTTTTAGTAGGTAAACTGGCATAGGTAAAATAGTTGTTAAGGGTAGAGGCCACAGGAAGGTTTCTGTATTCTGTACCTGGTTTGACCTTCCCACTGGTGCCAAAGGAAGAAGTGCCTAGATTTTTCTTATCTGTTTGTCCAAATGTGGGACACAACACAGAGGTATGGGTGAGGTCTAAAAACCATCATCAGCCAGACAACAACAAACAAATTGAGTCATATTTTTATTACAATTTTACCTTATGTTTGGCTAGTAATTCCAATATGCCATTTTGATTTAATTGAATTTGAATTTATGTCTACTATTATGGTGCTCTATCAGATCTGTAGCCTGAGCCTGGTGAGAGAGGAGAAAGTTCAATGAATGCTTTGTTGGAGTTCCCAGAATTACATATTTAAGATGTGAAATGACTGTCTTGGTTATTATCAGTAATGTTTGCAGCTCTGAATAGGATAAGGAGTGTTCCTATTAGACTTTGTGTTACGGCCACCAGTTGCTACTCCAATGGTGTGTAGCATGTGACTCTTTCTTGAGACTGCCTGGAAATTTTTTGCATAACTAATTTTTTTATTAGTTGCACTTTGGGCAACATTGTTAATAAAAATATAACAAGTGTTTAAGACAGTCTTTTAAAAATTGTTCTGCAAAGTATCTGGCATAGATTATGCATGTGGTAATTATGTGGGAGTCAGATCCTGAAATTCAGTGACTAAATTTAAAAGCATCCGGTGGCAGAATTTTCCTTAGGACACTACCTGGATCAAACAAACAAACTGGTAACTGTGAGCTTGAGGATCCTTTCTGACCCTCTTACTTTCTTCCTTCCACCCAAAGCTCATACCAGAGACAAGGATGAGCTTGCAACTCTGCAGGATAGATTTCTTGCCCTGGTACTGTGGGTACTACAGACAAAGTTTCAGACAGAAGTCAGTGAAATGAAGAAGAACTGGTTTTATTTTATTTTACATAGCCCTCGTGAGTATCACTCAGTTGTAGGATTTTTCCAAGGAAAAACTATATCCTATACCATTGCATCCTCAGTACCTACCACTTTGCCCTTCTCTCTGGAGGTGTTCAATAGTACTGAAAGACCATAGCCATTGAAACTCACTCTTGGGTGGGAGCTGTCAATCATACTTCCCAGCAGATGAATCTGACCTCTTGCCCTTGAGCCTATGGCCTTGGGCCAGGAAGGTTCTACTGTGCTGTTGTCAAGTTTTCCACTGTGTCCTCAGTTCAGCTCCAAATGGCTGGTATTGCTGTCCTCACACTATTTTTAGATGTAGATCAGTTATCCCTGACACACAGTGATGGGGATTAACAAAATGCACTGATAGGCATCTCTGAAGGCTGAGCATGTGTGTCCCCATCCCAAAGTAGTCGTGGCCAGTTCTGGGTAGGATTAGCAGGCCTAAGTTTTTTTAAATTGTCTCTCTCTACTTCTGGAAGGGACACAAAGAGAGATTTGGGCCTTGATTTGTTTAAGGAGTTTGGCACAAGGCTGTCCTAAACCATGTACCAGATCTTGTGTTTAGCCCCATTCAATTTCTTGTAGCCCCCAGGGAGGAGATTAGGTAAAGCTTTCCTTCATTTGATGGAAAAGCATCTACTGAACTCCATGCTGCTTTTATGAGAACACAGAGTAATAGGTCATCCTGTGGGATGTCCCCACCAATCTCTCATGTGGTTAAGGTTTTGCACGCCAGAAAAAGGGAATTTCATAATGCCCAGTGCCAGCTGGGAAGGCTGTACATGACAGGGTGAACACCGTCGTAATCACATCATGTTCTGAAACTTCAGCTCTGATTACTCTGATCTTTATCCTCTTTTGACCCCTGTTGAATGCAAAAAATGGTCTTTTAATGACTCTGTTGTTTCCAAAACCTAGTAGTGTTTGATGTGCAATTTCGCAGTGGCAGCAATTCACTTCAAGTGACTCAGACTTGACTGACTTATTTATTGAAGTATTTTAATGAAATATCCCTCTGCTCTCACAAGAGGGAGGTAGTATCATGAGATGACCCCTGATTCTTATAAGAGGAAGCACTGGAAACTTTGAGCATTAGTTGTATCAGTTGCTGTCCTTGAGAAATCCTCTCATGCGCATGCTGCCACATTTGTATTTATTTTACATCCCTTATATTCTTTGCAGAAACTTGTGGTTATCTTGGAAGCCCTGATCTGGGAATCAGAAGTGTAAGGCTAGCCTCAGAGCACTCATCTAGGAGTTAACTGTCATCTTTCTTTAGAGTTCTTATTAAGTTTAAAATCCCTTACAAAAATCTTAAAAGTGAACACTGCACCGTCCTGTATGCACAATACCTCATTTTCTGTGGTTTTCTAGGGCTTCCAGAAGGAAGGCAATTGGATTCTGAAGTGATAACGTGTTTAAAATTTTTCTTTTATCACCTCTCAATGTCTTTCTGTAAAGATCTCCTTTGTCATGATCACAAAACTTCAGGGAAACAGTCTTCATTTACACTAAATCATTACTACACTACTCAGGCAAAATGAATCAAGACAAAACAAACAAGAAAAGGAAAACATCTCAATCTTTTTTTTTATTTTTGCCAATCAGTTAATATTTACTTATTGAGTAATTAGTATATGATCATCAATAATGGTCCTCCTTTCTGCCTTCTACGAAAACTCTCCAAGTAGAATTGTGTTTCCTACTTAAGAATTTATCTACAGGTAAGTTCCTGCTCTATATTTTAGTCAAATTGTGACTGGAAAGGAAGGGGTTACTAAAACTTGTCTAATTCTCTACTGTATTATTACATAGGGTAAAGGAACTTTTATCCTCTGGTGCAAAAGCTGATGCTGAGTGGACTGCTTCCAGAAAAACCAAAGTAATTTTTGGACAGTCTGTGAAGTGAGACTCAATGTGGTCTCAAGCTGCTCCTATTCACTGGGTCCCCTTTGTGGAATCCCTATCTTTTGTCTTGTTGGCTATGGCCATAAATATCCATGGTATACTTTTGATTTCTGCTACCTGCTTGCGCATTCTTCTGAAAGCACCTGCTACTCACCTATTATTAAATTTACCTCTGACTTCTCCCCCTACAAAGGTTCAAGTTTGCCCCCACCCTCATTCTTCCTGCTCTCCTTCCTCTAATGTCCATTATCTTTTGACCATTGTTTTCTACATGTCCCTAATTAACATATCCCTAGTCTTGTGCACCTCAACCCACCATTAGCCTTGAGTCTTGCGTTCTATTGATTTCCCATATGTAACTTTATATCACGATATTTGTGAGGTTTATTTAAAAAGTTAAGGGGAGCTCTTTTACTTCAAGAAGCTTATGCTGTAGGAGGAGAAGAAAAGCCTAAATATAGACTGCATAGGACGATTAATTGATTTTTATTTTCTGCCTTTAATCAGAGCTCAAAACAGTGAGTCTGGCAAGGACCGGTGAAGAGGTAGAAACACATTCAAAGTGTTGCGTGGAGATGGAAGAGAGGGGAAAATGGTGTTCCTGACAAAAAGTAGCACATGATACACTACTGCAAAGGAAAAATAGGAATGGGGCATTCAAGATGTACAAGAGACTAACCCAATCACAGTTGGGAGTGAGGACCAAAGTCACTGGTAAAAGATCTTACTTGGAGACATGACTGTGATTTCCCTTAGTCTCCCCAGGCAATAAAAGATGCACAACAGTCTTCTTTCTAGTCTTTACATTTGTTTTCTGTGACCAGATATTCAGGAGGCATGCTTTCTAATGAATTGTCTGTGAAAACTAGGAAAAGATAAAACCCAAAATCTTGACCAGAGAATAGGTCCTCAAAGACTGATTGAAGGCCCACATGCATTTATCTTCTTTCACTTGTTCCCCCAAGAAGTTGGTACCTTGTTAAATATTTCAGAGGACAAAAAGTACAAAACTATGATGGTGGCAACTTAGGTCCTCAGTAGCACAGAAAACAGTAGATCTTGATCCTTCATATAGTAAAAAAATTTTCCGTCATAAAAATAAAACGCATCGCAATTTTAAAAGACACAGAATATCTATTATGTCAAATGAAATAAAATGAGATTAAAGTTTATATATATACACTCAGATTTCAATTCTGTAGGTATTTATATAAAAATATAAGCAGTAGAATAGACTAAAATCAATTGTGCCTGATAAATTCATCCTGGAGAGTATTAGAATGGGGGAGACGATCTTGAAACAGAAGGTATCTATCTGAAAACTCCAGAGATCTCAGCTGAGAAAAGGAGGTAGAGTGTTTTTATGGCTCAGCCCTTACACAGGCCAACCATCCCTGCAGCTGAGGGTTTAAACGAAAAAGTATTTCTGTATTTTCACTTAAGGTCTGTTAGCAAATGTCCCAGTTTTAAATATACAAGCAGACAAAATGGAGCCAGGGAAAGTATTTGGTAGCTGTTGGGGTCCTCCTGGCAATGTGATACAGCCAGACGTGACTTGTTTTCTAAAGTGTCACTGTACAGAGAAGCTTTTGCCAGTGCTGCAGCCAGGTACACCATGGACTGGAGAAGTCCCTTGGGTTTTGGACACTCTGCAAGTTCCATAAATCAGACCTAAGTCACGCAGTCAGATATCTCCATGGTGTTTGCACGTTACCATCCCAGGAATCCAGAGCTTTCATTGACCTCATATTCCAGCCCAGTATTTCCCTGTAGGCTGTAATGAGTTTGGTTTGCCAAGGAGCTGGGTGTTCCTGAATGTCAGAGACATCAGCAGCAGCATCACTGCATTTTATTGAGAGTCCACTATGTGTGAGGTGTTTCACAGATATTATTTTTAATCTGCTCAGTCTTATTACTGATTTTATAGATGATGGAACTGGGACAAAATGTGATCAAATAACTGACCCAGAGACAGAAAATTAATGCATTTGGAACTAGATTTCTGTTTCTATCTTTTTGGGGATGACTTTGAGACTTTAGTTTGTCATTAATTTGTGTTTGAGTTTGTGTGTGAGGGCAGACATGTAGAGAGGAAGAGAGGAGAAAGAGAGAGAGAGGGAGAGAGAAAGAAAGAGAGGGAGGAAGACAGGAAGAGAGGGAGGGAGGAGAGAGAGAGAGAAATTGATTTTTTTTTGTACTATCTGTCTCAAAGATTTTAAATCTGGCTGTTCTTTAATTGCATTTATTTCTTAATACTGGTTTGTTGCATATATATATTTGTTCTTATAATTGTCAAAAGAAGTAGTCCTGGCCAAAAATGGAAAATAGACTGAAAAATAAATATAATTACCAAAACTAAAGTTTTGGGCTAGAAATCAGAATGAGTTTCTATTTTAGAATTACAGAGCAGCTCCTCGCTTAGTTAGGGGGAAGCTGAGATTAGTGCTAAAGATGCAACTTAAACTTCAGAAGTGCCTGCCTTCATCCCCAGCATTTCCCACAGTCAGACTCTTTGTTTCAGGTTCCTTCCTGGCATGTGGGGCACTTTCTCTTGTCATGAGAACCATGGGCCCAAACTTGAAAAAGTGGCTTGATTTTGTTCTCATCTGATCTGAATCACTGTGTGACCACTAATGCGCTTTCTCTTTTCCTTTTCCTTTCTTTAACAAACATACATCTGAAGACAGGTAGTGCGCTAGAGAGCAATAGTAAACAAGGAACAGGATAATCATGGTCCTGGCCATCCTGAGTCTATTGTTGTGATGAAAACAGCAAGCTGTTGAACTAAGATGAAGAGGGTTAAGTGCTCTTATGTGCAAACACAGAAGGTACTCAGGGGTACAAATTTAGAAGGTTAGCAAAGACTTCATCTACCAAAACCCAGGCATTAGCCAGACTGAAGCAATCTCTGAAGGCTAACAAGGGAGGCAAATTCTGCAAGGCTTAGTTGTCTCTTTCAGTTGCCTAGTATGTGGCAGAGTACTGGGATTGCTTTTTGTTTTTTAAGTGAAAGATTATCTGAATTGTTATGGACTCTAAGGATTTCACAGAAACACTGAGATAAAGGGAAATTCCATGGAGGAATTATATACCTCAGTTTGGGATTACTCCTTGGAAAATGGAGCACTAGTTTTCTTAAAGGGTTTGGGCCTTTGAAGAGAGACTGTGTGTTGTAATTTTATAAATTATTTGGCTATTCCTTTTTTTTTAAACAATCTATCCCAAGGGCTCACACCATTCTGGGCTGAGGATAATTCAGGGCTGTAACTATAATTTCTGTCAGAGACAATGATGAACAAAGTTAAGATAGGTTGACCTTGATGGTAAGTGAAGCACTGAGTAGGGTAGTCCCAGATTTATATCATGATAACTAATTTTAGCCACTAACACTGTAAAGAAATTCTAGTTCATGATACCTAAAGATAGTCCCATAATATGTGGCCCAAACATTTGAGCCAAGGACACTGCCACAAGGAGGCTTTCAAAAATTAGGTTTTATCAAGATTTCAAACACATGGCTTATTGTTGAATTTAATTATATTAGACATTCAGTATTAATATAAGGCTCAAGGTTAATTGGTAGGGTTTCAAAAACATTATCAAGAACTTTCTCCTAACTATGCCATTTCATCATTTCATAAAATTTTTCTTCTTCCTCTTCCACTTCATTTTCTCCTTTTTAATAATCATAACACTTAAAAATGTATTCCATAAACTGTTGAATATTTGCCATGAAAAGAGCAAAGACATATTCTGTGGTATAATTCTCATAACTGCTCTGTGGAGAAGGTGTTATTTCACTGATCTTAGAGAGAGGGCAACTGACGTTTTCAGAATGGCAATTAAGAAATGACCAAGCAAATAGCCACCGTATGGACACTGACTCAATTGGGACTTAGACCCATTTTTTTTCACTGCATCAAAGTCTGTGCTTTTGATATCTATGTTCCAACAACTAAAATAAATACAACTAAATTATTTGACAGTCAGTCAACACACCTTCTCCACTAAAAGATTATGCTAGGTTTCCTTGTTCTTTTATTTGTTTATAGTGCTAAGTACAGCGTTCAGCAATAAAGACTTGGGTGGGTGGCACAGAATCAGCTAGAGAAGGCCTGGTCTAAATTTAGTCTTGCTGAACAAATTGGAGGATTTTGCATCACGGTATAGTTTATCCTTTAAGGATAGATCTTGTGCCTGGTGAAGACCTGAGAACCGAACAGAGCTTTCCTAGCCATTGTGACAATAGGAAGTAAGGGAAAGGAAAGCCATAAATTAGACCAGTGGAAGGAGGCAGGGGAAAATAGATACAGACTGCTGACAAGATTAATATGCAGTTGACGGGGAGTGCTTTCACACCAGAGCGCCAACAAATAAACACAATTCAGAAAGCTCATCCCTGCCTTACCAGCAGAGGCAGATGATTGAGCCAAAGAAAGGGAGCAAATGAGCAAGAGAAAGAGAAAGAGAAGCCAGCGTGTGCAATGAAGGCCTGTTTGCCAGGAATTCCTCCGGCAGGATCAGATAGCTGGGGGATCACATAAGCAGCTGGCCTGAGTTACATGTTTTCTGCCCAAAAGAAGGGACAGGAGAAACGGTAGGCACTGGAGGGGACTTAGACTCGGAGGAGCCTGGATGAAAGCTGGGTTGAGATCAGCACCTTCCAGAAGCCTGGGCATGACCTGCCCTGGGCGTGCCAGCTGAGGCAGCCCTGGTTTCTGACAGGAGTCGTAGAACTGCCTGGCCTTTTGTAGCTGGCCTCCTTCAAATGGGTGCTTTTGCTCCCGGCTGGAATGAGAGAAACTCAACAGGCTTCAGTAGTTACATCACAAAGAACTGATCCTTTTTCCATTTATTAGTTTGAACCACATGAAACTGACATATTTGTCTGTAAGAAAAGATGATGATATACTGGAGATTTCATATGGTTCAGAATAAAAGTAAAAATATAGTTTTCAAATCCAGGAGCTGGTTTAAAAATAAAAACTCTTAACTGTTAATGCAGTACTGTTTCGCCAGTGATTTCCTATGACTCTAAGCACAAAACCAGACTTTGAGCTTGACCTGAGAGAATTTTTATAATCTGAGTTTGCTTCACTGGCTAGCTTCTCTCTCTGTAACAACACCGAGTTTCTTCTGATTATGTAAATTTATTAGATTTTTTGCCATTACTACAACAAAGTACCTGAGACTGGGTATTAAGTAACAGAAGCTGGCTGTTGTGTAAAAAAAAAAAAGAGATTTATAGATTCTTATTTTGAAAACTGGAAGTCCAAGATTGTGCGGTCCCATTGGCTTGGTCTTTAGATGTGGCTTCCTTGGTTATACCACATTGTGTGAAATACCCTTATGGCGGAATCATACACAAGAGGAAGAAATCATATCAAGGGATAGAAAGCCACTGAGAAACTGAGAGGGGCCAACTCATTCTTACATAGCAATTTTCTCTTGAGGAATAACTACAGTCCCACGAGAACTATGCTAGTCTCTTCTGAGAGAAACACTCCAATTACCTTCCATAAGGCTAATTTAGCTCTTGAAGTTTCCACCAGTTCTCACTTCACCACCTTGGGCACCTACGTTCTACTACATGAAACCTTGGAGGAAAAATCATGCCCCAAACATAACAACAACATGGGGGATTGATCTTTTACATTTACTTTTTCTTCTTCCTAGAATACTCCCCTGTTCCTCTTTTCTCTTAATGTAACATTCCATTCTGTAGGCCTTTCCCAAAGTAATATTTATCTTGCTGGATTAGAAGCTCCCTGAAGTGAGGCATGCTGGTTTTGTGACCTGTTTCTTGGTAACTAGTTGAATGCCTGGTGCATGGATAGACTGATGAATACTTGAGCTGATACAGTCAACCCAGACATCCTACAGCTAACTTGCCACTGAAATTGCCTCTGTTTTATTACACTGTGAAACACATTTAAATTCAATCATATTTATATTGTTGTTGGTAAGCTATTTTAATAACAAAAATATATCATGCATGTACTTCTATGTCAATTTCTTCCAGATTTTTTAAAACAAAATGGAAGCATTCTGATGTATCCTGTACTTTAGCAGGTATCTTGATCAAAAAAATTTTTCCCTCTGATTTTGACATTAGAAATACCATCAATGAATAACTCTACCTAAATGTTTGTGACTATCATTATATTTTTATTTAGATAAATTTTTAAATCTGAGATTGTCCTTTTCTTAGGATTTTAATGACTTTTGAAAGATTGCCTTTCAGAAAGATCATATAATTTATTTCTCACCAGCAGTCAGCCATGACTCTCCGTGTCTTCTCTGGGTCACAACATTCTGGTGATGTAAATCTGCTACCTGAGAACTCATGAGAGGTTGGAGTTGGCTATGTTAAGCTCCCCAGGACAGCTCCCTGTCTTATACTTTATTCCTAGCACGACTTTTTCTTAGCTATTGATAGAAACCGATAGAGGAAGAAGGGAGAAAAGGAGGCAAAAGACTTAGGCCGATGCAGATGAGTTTTCAGAGAGGGGAGCTGTGCCCTCACCAGATTAGGCAGGCCCTATCCTCCAAGCCCTACCTTTCCCTCTAGAATTTGCAGTCGTTAGCAAAGGCTTCCACCTGCCAGAGCCACTAAGGTTTCACTGGCCTTGAGAGCTTTCTGCATTTTGTTGTTCCTTGCTCTGAAGAGGGCTCTGCTGACCTTGAGGGCCCAGGACACAGTGTTGATCCCAGGAAAGACAGTAATAGTTTTGTTGACAGATACATTTCAACAGCTGTATGGTATCTGAGAGGCTGAGAGAAGAGGTGGGAGGAGAGTGACTCAGGGTTAACCCGTTCTTGGCCTTGAGTGTAACTCCTTTGTAAGCAGCCCTCCTACTGATGTAATGCTCCTGGTTTCTGAAAATTAGATTTTTAAAAAACCCTTCTTTATTATTTTCTTATAAAAACAGCATAACATTTAAGATCTAGAAACAGAGTACACAAAATTAAAAATCATTTCTGAGATCAGTGTTTGGGGGGGATACAGCATAAGTGACCACTTTGACAATAATATGACCATGAAATGCCCTGAGATTCTACCATCCTGTACCTTCAGCAGCACATGAGATTTGCCAAAAACAAGAATTAGATCTTTAAATTTGGAAATGAAAACAATCTATTTTACTAAATTTCATTCCAGTTCTCATAGCAGATACTACTCGTGTAGTTTTTATAGTTATTTTTCTATTTATTAATCATCATATATGTGGTATCATAGCCAAGGACTCTTTAATAAAATTGTTAAACTGCTTTAAACACATGACATTTTAGGTGTTAATCCTGTGGGACCTTTTATAACGCTGGTGTTGAGGGATAAGATGAACAACCACTTGCAAACTGACTCTTCTGTCAGACTTTGCCATTTAGCTTTATTGTATTTTAAGGGCAAATATATAAAGATTATCTATGTCAATATAGTAAAAAAAAGATACAAAATAAAGAGATTTGATAGAAAAGTATTAACTGGTATATTTCCCAGGAAAAGATCAGTGTGAGACTCTGACTACAGTCACTTTATTTTTATGTATATGTACCAAGAATGTATGTGAATTCAAAACATAAGCATTCTAGGGAATTTTAAGCACCAATCACCTAAAATTCAAGACTCTTATAATTCTACAATCCCTGAGAAAGTACACCCCAGACAATTGAAGGAGTCCAATTAATTCAGAATTATCTCTGTCACACAAGGTGAGAAGTCATAGTTCACAGAAATAAAGAGTGTTACTTCTAGGAGTAAACAACTAAATGTAGTATCATAAAAATGTTGGCTAATGGTTAAAAACAGCTATCCTATGTTCTATGATCTAATAAACCCTTTCTATAAATAAATCTTATACACATACAAATCTCTGAAGACTGAGGTGGCAGAGAGTTTGTTGTCAGATTTGGGTTTGATTTTATGCTCTGCCTATCAGTTATTGAAACTTATGAACTACACTTAATCTATTTGAGCTTGATTTTCCCTTATCTGAAAAATGGGTATATCTACCTTATGGGGTATTTGTGAAATAGTATGCATAGATTCATTAATGTAATGCATAACACAGGGTACATACTCAATAAGCCGTAGCTGATAGTAGTAAATGAAATGAGGCACTTGGTGGAATAACATAAGGCTTGGGAGAGGTGCGGATTTGAGCTGCACTAGATATGGGGAGAGGGAATTTGGAGATATAGGAGGAATGACCTTTCCAGTGGTGTGAGCCGAAAGGTGGTGGGCGTCTTCAGAAATTAAAATTTAAGCATAGGGACTGGAATGGAGGCTTCACAAGCATTTTTCTAAGCAAAACTTATCCAACAATACTGTAGATGGGTTTAGTTAAGATAACATAATGAAATAGTCTGAAAAGAGTTGCTGAAGGATCTAGACAGGTTTAAAAGTGGGCACGTATTTGGTTGGGCATACAGTAAAGTGGGTTTTTAGTTGGAAATGGAAAGTCCATTTGTACTTTAGGGTATTACTCTACTGGCATAAAGGCAGGAATGTGGATGGAGGAAAGAAAATAAAGTGCAATTTCACTGCTCAGCCAAAAGGTAAATGTAGAGCTTGCTCTTTTTCAGCAGGTATCACCTTTGGCATGAAATAGTTTTTTTCTTAAGATAACAACTAGTAGGCTTTGTGCGATTTGTTCATTATTCTGACAAGACCAATCATTCCTCCAATTAAGTTTATCTGCCCCTCACCTTCTGTCTGTCTTCCCACAGATAATTCATATTACAGCTTTATGGCTTGTATGTCTCACAATACCTCAAATGCTACAGATCCTTGGATCCTGATCCTCATTGGCCCTCAGTGGAGCTTGTTAGAAAAACAGAAGACTAAAGATTTTATTTCGTAGATTTAAAGTGAACTCAGGAAGCTTTTTTTTTTTTTTAAGTTCCCCCAGGTGACTCTGTGATCAGCTGCATTTGAGAACCATTGTGATAGATTTTAAACTTGTCCAGCAAGTCTGTATTTTACCTGTTACTTAATGAAAAAGGTCTATCAAATTATCTGGCACAAAATAGATAGATGTTTCTGAATATTTAGTACACAGAGCTAAAATATCAAGAGCTGAGAGAAATGCCAAACTTTTGGAAAATAATAGTTGCATAATGCCAAACTGTGAATCTTGGGAAATTTTTGAAAAGTAGAACAATTTCTGCTTCTGTTCTAGCAGGGGGCAGGGTAGGAAGCCGAGTTTAGAGCTTGTCTTGATTGATTGCCTTGTAACTTGAAGCCTGGCTTTGACCTGAGGGTCAGAGCATTGGGTTTACCAAGTTGCAAATCATTAAAATATTTTTGAGAATGTAGGCATTATTGGAGAACTTCATTTCTATAGGAAAAAAGGTTGGGGCCTAATTTTCAAAGTCAGTATACCCTAATTAGTTATCAAAGAGAGGCAAGTAAAAGCAAAAGTCAGTAAAAAATAAATTGAATGTTAAAAAGCAAAGTTATTTTTACCATGGCAAAATCACACAGACCCAACAATTTTGGAAGGCAACCTGGTATTTTATACCAAAATCCCTAAATAATTTGTTTTATTTAACCCGGTAAATTAATGCCCTTGAATATGTTCTAAAAATTATGAAGAATATGCAAAAGGCAACTATTCAAAGATGCTTTAGTTTATAAATTTGAAACAAGTAAAATTTCTACAGTAGGAGAATAGTAAAATATATAAATTGATGACATTTTACATAGCCTTTAAAAATGACAGCTGTGAGGGTTGAGTAACAGTTTAGGAAAAAGTTTATAACTTAAATACAATAAAATGTAAATATTAAATAAAAATTTTACATACATCAGAGTTATAACTATCTGAAAAAGCTTGAATGTGTACAGACATAACTCCTGTGCTCCTTTGGTGGCATTGTGTGTGATTGTTTTATATATTCTCCAGTTTGTGAGTTAAATTTTTGATTTTAGACTTTGATTTTTATACTTTAAAAATTTAAAACTAATACACACACATTCACAAGCACACTGAAGTCGATGATTCGGTCATGGTCACTCAATGAACCAACAGTAAGTTGAGGCAAGAACCTAGATATGCCAGCAGGATACAATCTCTTTCTCCCACCCCTCAGGTAATACACACCATTTTACTAAAGAGTGGATTTTGACTTTCATAATACAAATTGGACAAGAAGAATAGTCTCAACTTTCCTTTCCTTCCCTACCATTTTCCACAAGGTTATATCATGGGTACTTTTTCTGTTCCCTTGAAAAAGTCTTTCCTTTATTTGCTTGAAAGTGACTCAGACTTGTGCTGGTCAGATGAATTTCAGATCTTGCTAGATTTTTTTCAAAAACATTGAAGAGAAAGAAACTTCAGGGGCGAGTGTGTTACTGAGGTTAGCTAAGGTCGTGCTTGCCCTTGTGGGTGCTGTCTCCTGCGTGACAGGGCACTATTTTTAGTGGAGACAATTGGTGAATGACTCAGGAAGACCTTCCAAAGCCAAATGGCAGTGTGGAGGAATAGAACTCACTATTAAATAAGGAGAAAATAACTAGCACAGGGCTAAAATGCTCTTCCTTTTTTTTTTCTTTCAGTATATCTGATAAACAATGTTATAATAAATCCAGTTTAAAAAGACTTACTCTAGTACAGATAAAAGGATCTTACCACCTAATGACTTTTTTCCTTTTGACTCAGAAAATAGTTTTGTCGGAAAATAATTTTGTAACATTTTGAATAAATACACTAGATAAATGGGTGCAGCAAAGACTTTTCAAATGAATTTAACAACAGATCATTATTTTGTAGTGGTGGGAGTGGGTATAGGCAAGGAAAATTTATAGATAGAATCCTCCAAGCAGCGTACTTGGGAATCCGATGATCTAGTCTCAGGAAGAAATGGCAAGCTAAGGAGGTTTAATAACTTTCCCAGGAGCGCCTAATTGTTGAATTAGGAACTGGGAATAGAACCCAGCTTTCACCTTTTCCATAGCTCTGCAATGCGCTTTGTACTCACAGAGAATAAAACAAATGTGTCAACTAACACTGTACTGTTATTCTTGTATTTGATTTGCTTATTAAAATTATCAGCCTTCTAGTATTCTCAAATGATTCATTTGAGATACATCTATATTTATATATGTATATCTATATTTATATCATCATCTATATATCTTTATCTTATATATCTATGTCTATGTCCATATCTATATCATCTAGATAGCTAGATATCTCGATTTAGTAGCTTGAACTCAGGCCCTTCACAGTGAGCTACATCCTTAGCTGTTTATTTCCTTATTAAGACAAGGTCTCTCTAAGTCATAAATTGTCTAGGCTCATACTTTGGGTTCTATGCCTCGGCTCCCATAGTACTGACATTACAGGTATGCACCACCATGACCTACTTCTGTTATTCCTTTTAAATAGGAGGAACTTCCTACAGCTGGCTGTTTTATTAGTATTACAGGTTGTTTCTAGGACATGATAGAATTGGGGCTTGAGACAGAGCACTAACTGCCACATGAGTTGTCTTCCCAGACCCGTTTTAAAAGGATTGAATCCCTTTTGTGTTGGTGGAAGAATGATTAGGTTGGGGTGGCCAGGGCAGGAGACCTATCTCCCCCAGGGCTGGCTGAAGAGATCCCTGAGGAAGAGGAAGAAAAATGAAAAAGGCAGTGCTTCCTGCCACAGGGATATTAACACATGTTTAACTGTGAGCTGTACCTTGTCTTTGTATCCCAAAAGACCGCTTCAAATATGGAAGGCACCCCAGTGAGCCAGAGACAAGAACCCTTGTGTTGAACATTGTTCGTTTCAAACCGCATTAAGTCCACATTGTGCCTCCTTCTCTTCAAAGCCGCTGTCAGGAGGGAGGCGTGCGCAGGTGTGAGCGTGCCATTGAAAACAAGCAGCAGGTCAGTTTCATGTTGCCTTTGCTCGGGGGAAATGACAGCATCAGGGCAGGCTTGTTGGCTGTGTTCCTGCAATGGGCTTGGTGTAGAGGCTTGCAAAAGGTCATGTGTCTTCTTTCAGAGAAGGAAATAAAGAAAAAAAAAGCTGAGAAGCAGCTGAATAACTCGAGTTGTAAGAAAAGTGGTTGCTTTCAGGCAGTGAGTTTCAAGGACTGGGATGGGTGGGGGTGGGGCACACTCCTAATTTAGGCCCAGAGTCATCATTATGTATTAAGTGCCTGTAGACTTTTGTCTAAATTTTAATAAGCTACCTATATGTTTGGCTGAGTTGATTGAATCCACCTGAATAATTTCCTGCCTATTTCAGCAGCATTAATCATATGTACTATTTCCTGGCACTTTTACTAATGTGGTATAGGACATGGACTTAAATTGAGCTTTCATTCTTTCTCTGTGCCTGAAATATCCATATGTACTCATATGGATGATGGGCACTTAAACCAGAGAAGAGAGTAGTTTAAATAATTCTATTTAAAGTAGCATTTTTATTTTAAGTGGCTAGATATGTAGGTGTGCTCTGTTATGTAGCATGTAGGGAAAAGAAATAATTGAATAAAATAACTAATAAGAGCAATCAAAAGATGTCTCAGCCCTCAAAAAACACATTGAAATTCCAGTGCTGAGCGTTGCACAGAAAAAATTGCTAAAACTCAGTGAGGCTAAATAATTTTTCTCATGGTTACATAAACAATAATAGTGGCTTCAAAATTTAAATTCAGGTGGACAATCTTTTATCAAGCCAAGCAACATAACAATAAGACTTCCTGTTTATGGATTTATCTTTCAGTAAAGAATCTACAGACATCTAAGATACTTCACAATTGTTTGAGGCCTCAGAAGATTGCTGTAAATATAAAATTTTGTATTATAAATATACTTACATATGTATCTATAAGTAATATGTACTGTATTTTTCACATTTATAGAATAAAACTATCAATTACTGGTTTCATTAAAAATTACTGGTTTTAGTAATCAATTATTGTAATCAATTTTAATAAATTACTGGTTTCATTTTGGTGCAAAGAATTGTCAGCAGAAAGAAAATTTTAGATTGCTCACCCCAATATGAAGGTGCCACACTAAATTAGAACTTGATAGCCTTTAACAGTCTCTGTGAGACCCTTGCCTTAATTTGTAAGGTTAAGACAACAATATTTGATCCTATTTGTGATGTTCATATTCAGGGATGTTATGAAAGTACTTTGGGTTTACATGAAAGCAAAACAAACCTGTTATGGTAAAAAGCATTCCATGACTTTGTCAAGGGACTACTTTTTGCAAATTTCCCAACCTAAGCAGTCATGAAAATGCATATAAAAAGGGGTGGGGATTAAAGTTTTAAGTGTGTCTGTAGAATTGCTTCATATTGGGAAAACATCTTAGTGATTTTATTGTACTGAATAAGCCAAAGCAGAATTATTTTTACATAAAATCTCTCACCTAAGTAGGACCACCTGGTGCACTACCCTGTCCTGTAGACCAGCGTTGTCCCAAATCCTCACCAGAAACTAGTCACGTTGCTGAGATCCCTCTGCTCTCCTCAGAAGTACAGTCAGTTCTCCTTTCATGCTCTGGGGGGCTGCATGAAGCAACCTTTAACTTGAGCAAGCTCTGCAGCAGCTTAGCGGACTGACTTTTCCACTATCTTTGTTTCTTTTTTTCCTGGCTTGTAAAGTGGTCATTTAAATATCTTACTGATGTGTTGAGCTTCTCAAGGATCTGACTCTACACATGTTGACACCTAATGTGTGTAGCTGGTGAAAGGGCTTCAATTTTATCCAAGGACTTGTACTAGCTACTGTGAATTGCTTGTCAAAAAGTGCCTCAAGCATTTCTAGCACTGACAAATTAGAGGTTTGTCTGAAGTTATTCTTAATAAGTACAATACTCATTTAGACACTTAAAATAGTTTGAAAAACTTTTACTTGATGAGAACTATGCACACTTTATAACAAAAAATATATGTATACACATTTCCAGTTGATCCTTAGACTTTTGAAAGACCATCACTTTATTATCCATTGATACTTTGTGAAATCCTCTGTATTACAGTGTATTTGTACATACCACAGCAATGCTCATTTGCAATAATTTTTTAATCAATAACCAAAATTTATATTACATTTCATTTGGTAAAACAGTTAACTTCAAAGAACTAAATGCTTATCATTTTAAAAAAGGAAAACTGGCTTCTGAATTAAGATAGATTTTATATATTGCAGAGGAGAATCTCCTACAAACACATTTCCTCTGTGTAAGTATGAGTATGTGCAGTTGTAATGTATGTGTTTTTGTGTGTAAGTAGGTGTATGTGGCCATATTTACTCTCTTCATTTGCCACTAACATGACTAACATCTCTGCCTATACTTGGCATCCTATGGTAAAATTCAAAGTTGTACATTTCATGACTCTTCCCCCTTAATACTTTATACTCTAACTTCTAAACAAATGTCACCTCTGCAGCTAAACAACCACACTATCATTATCATACTCAAGAAATGTAGCATATTCAAATTTCTCCAATTATCTCAAAAATGCGTTACCACTATTGTTCTTAAATCCAGAATCCAATCAGAATTGTACCTTTAATTTCCTTTTACTTAGAATTATCTGATAGCTTTGTTTTTCATGACATTGAGAGTTTTGAAGAGTCTAGACAAATTGTTTTATAGAATGTTTCACAATCTCCTTGTGATTTGATTCAAGTTAGACTCTTTTGGCAAGAATATTCCATAAATGATGTGGAAACTCGCAGTTAAATATAGCTCTTGCTATTTTTGGAGGGCTCACAATGAGCATACTATCAAATTTTTCACCCTTTGGGCGCTCTTGAGGTAAGAGCATTAATCACACCTGTAATATCTCACACACATACACACACATTTAAAGAGATCAGATTTTTTAAAATGTATCTATTTTTAAGGCTAACCACAGATGCCATGAGGTTAGTGAAGGAGGTGGGGATCTGTTACCTTATTGGTCCCAGCTTGGAAATGATTTAGGAAGAGAATTTAGTGTCTAAGGGCCTGTGGACCTTAGTGATAGAAAACCTGAAATCTGCAGAGGACAGTGTGAACAAGGTGCAACCTGGCTGTAGGAAACAGAAGGAAGGAAGCCGTGGAGCAGCCCAGAGAGTGACAGGGACCAGGTCAACTGACAGCAGCCTTTTTAAACTCGGTGAATCCTACATACACCTTTCAGTAAGCTTTCTGGTAGTTTACTAGTGTTTGCCTGTCTTCTTTAAAGACTTTTTTTTAAAAGAAGAGAGCTCGGAAAACCTTTTGGACAGAAAATAGCACTGAGAGAAACAATATTTTGATGAGTTAGTGCTAAGTGAATTAGAAACATGTGGAGTGAATTTCCCTTGAAATACAAATGGATTGAATAATTAATGGAAAAAGCACTTGGCAAAATGTACTTGAGGTTTTTATTGAACCCAAACCAAAACATTTGAAAATATTTTGAAATATGTGAAAAGTACAATATACATCTGGATTTGCCCAACCCTAGTAAGGATACAGGAAATATTATTTTTATTTAACATTTGTATGATAGTTGCAGTGTACCTCAATTCTAAAATATTTCTTACAACAGTCCTGTGGTCTAGGTCATAATTATTATTTTCATTTGGGGAAAGAAATTTACCAGCACTTACACAGTGGGTTTCAAGTGGAAGCTTCTATTGGTCTGTGTTCTTAAGAGGTTTGTATTGGTAGGAACGCTGGACCAGCAGGAACAAATTTTAGTCCAAGTCTTGGATGCAATTCTTAATGGCCAATTATATTACATATCTTCTTGGTAGATTTTATCATTTTTCAGTTTCTCCCCTTTCCTATGAATATATTTTGATTTAAATACTATTTTTCCAGATATTGCTATTACTACACCAACTTTCCTTGGTGAATGCCAAATGTATTTGTGGTAGGTGAAATAATTACTGCCCCCAAATGTCCATATCCTAAAACCTAGAAATTGTGAATATATTACATGGCAAAGAGAAATTAAAGTGGCACATGGAATTAAGTTTGCTAATTAGATGATTTTAAGCTATGGAGACTGTCCTGGGCAATATAAACAAAAAACCCTTAGAAGTAGAAGAGGGGGGCAGAAGAGACAGGGTAGTCAGGGACAGAGGTTCAGAATTAAGTGATCTGAGAAGTGCACCCCTCAAGCTGGTGTAGAGGGGAGAAGGAAGCCTGTGAGCCCAGGAATGAGGGGTGCACTAGAAGCTGGAAAAGAAGCAGCCATGAGACAGAAATGTAGCCTTTTGACACCGTGATTTTATCTAAGTGGACCCCGGCCGGGCATTGAAACTACAAAACTCTTATGTGATGAATTTTGTTTGTTTTCAGTCACTAAATTTGGGGTGAATTGTTACAGCAGAGAAGAAAAGTAACATTATCCCAATCTCTCATTTTGAGTCATTTCTTTGGTTGGTTTTGTTTTGACTGGGTCTTTAGTGACACTTATCTAGTTTCTTAAAATCAATTTCAGTAGATATATAATCCACTCAGTTGCATGAATCTTGTTCTACTTAAACTATTTCTGCCATATTACTTTGTTTTTATTATGCTATTGTTATTTTTTCCTCAACTTTGTTAATTACATTTTGCTTTATTCCATTAGATTTTAAGTTATATAACTTTCTATGTTATATTTGTCATAATTTTACATTAAAAATAAACTTTTTAACCGAAGCATAGTGCACAGACAGAAAAATACAAACTAAATATATAGCTATAAGAATTATCATTAAAATAAATACATCTCTGTAACAGTGACTACTACCTGGCCAAAAAGTGGAACAGTATTTACACCACAAATATCCCTCTTTTCTGTCATTAACCCTTCCTTCCACTATCATGATTTCTAATAAATCCATAATCTGGTTTTGCTATTTTTAGCATATTTAAAAAAATAGGTTTATAAAGCATAAATTCCTTCTGCTGAGATTAATCTATGATTCTGTGCATTGCTTCTTTGAGCCTATTTCCACTGCCATATAGAGTTGTGGATCAGGGGTACATAAGAATGTTCGTAAAAAATACAATATTATTTATGGTAACTTTAAACTGGAAACAATCTAAGTGTCTACCAAAATAGAATGAGAATATGCATTGTGGTACATTGAGACCTTAAGATCTTTTATTTTCATTTTTTATTTTAAAGAGAATAAAACAAAAGAGGACAGATCTAAGCAGATCAGAACAGAACAATGTAAGCAACACAGCACTTCACAACAGGACACTTGGATATTAACAGTAGCTACCATAATGTGTCTTTCTTTGAAATAGTTGAACTTAGCTTTGCACACAATAATGTCAAACATAACAAAATAGAAGAAAACCACTCAAGAGAATGAAAGTATTGCAAGGCATTCTGAACCAAATAACCGAAGATGAACAATGGCTACTGTATTATCTCATTTTCCACAAAAAATTTGTTTATACTATCATACATATTAGAATCCAATAAGACACAACGTGATAGAACCAATGGTAACAGAAAAACAAAAGCATGGTAGGACTTCAGAGCAAAATGATATTAAATCAACAATGGCTGCCATACTGTCTTTTCTTCAAAGTAACTATTCATACCATCACATATATTAAGATCAAACAAAACAGAATAAAACCATTCCAACCAATGAATGAAAACATAAGACTTCAAAGCAATATACTGGTGAACCATGATTACCATAAAATCTTCTGTACTCTTACCATTTCTTACACTAGGGAGACTATATGGTATTTATACACGTGAGTTTAATTTATTTCACTTATGAGTATAGATTCAAATTGCACCCATTTATTTATAAATATCTCAATGTGATCATTCTTTATAGATGAGTAGTACTCCACTGTATAAAAGTATCACAACTTTTCTATCCATTCCTCAGTTGATGGTCACTTAGGTTGTTTCCAAGATCTGGCTATTACAAATTGTGCTGCTATAAACATGGGTGCACATATATCACTGTGGTAAGATATTTTCAGTTCTTCTGGGAAGATGCCTAAGAATGGAATAGCTGAGTCAAATGAGACCTCCAACCCCCAGCTTTTTGAGGAATCTTCAGACTGACCTCCATAGTGGTTGCACCAGTCTACACTCCCACCAACAGTGCAGAACAGTTCCTTTTTCCCCACAAGCCTCTCATTTGTTGTTGGTAGTTTTGTTGATCCTGGCCATTCTTTCTGGAGTGAGATGGAATCTCAGTGTGGTTTTAATTTGCATTTCTCTAATGACCAATGATGATGAACATTTTTTCATGTATTTATTTGCCATTAGTATTTCTTCATCTGAGAACTGTGTATTCATCTCAGATGCCCATTTTTGGATTGGGTCTTTGAATTTTGGGGTCTGATTTTTTTAAAATCCTTTATAAGTTCTAGACAGAATTCCTTTGTCTGAAGGACAGTTCACTAAGATTTTTTCCCGGTTTGTGGGTTTTCTTTTCACTCTGCTGGAGATTTCTTTGGACATACAGAAACTCTTTAACATGCAAAATTAACAAAGTATAAAGTTAGCTAATACCACTATTACTTAACAACAGAAGGACTTTGTTTATTTCATGTTATTACCTGAAATTTTAATTCTAAATTTATTTAAATAAAATCCTCACTGGTTATTATCACATTTACCAGATATCAAATACTTTGGGTTAACATTATGTTTATCCATCTCATTTCCTAGTTTCTTTTTTTCTAGCTAGACTAAATCTTTAGATACCTTCCTTCCTTCCTTCCTTCCTTCCTTCCTTCCTTCCTTCCTTCCTTCCTTCCTTCCTTCCATCTTTCCTTCCTTCTCTTTTCCTCCTTTCTCCTCCTTCTTCCTTCCTACTTCACTCTGCTCCTCTCTTCCTCTTTCCATTCTTCCCTTCTCTCTTTCTTTTTTGTCAATTCTGAGGTTCAAACCCAGGGTCTCATGGATGTGAAACAAGTGTTCTGCCACTGTGCTGGATCCCCAGGCCCAAGTGTTCTTTTTGTTAAAGCAACCATCTTTTATAATTCTACTGGCAAGGCACTAAAAAGAGTAAGTATGGTCTTATTGTACCTGAAAATATGATTTTAGTGATGTATAGAATTCTAGGTGCAGTTCTTTTTTGTTCTTAGCCCTTTAAAGATATTCTTGAGCATTCACTTTTCTCTACATGCTTACGAAAATTCATTGATTATTGTTTTTTGATAACAGTTATTCTGAGGAGAGATGATAGCTCATTGTGGTTTCAATTTATATTTCCCTGATGGTTAGAGATGCTAAGCCTTTTTTCCATAAATGTGATGTCCATTTGGATTTCTTCTTCTGAAAAGTAGCTATTCACTTCCTTCTAATTTTTAAATTGCTGTGCGTGTATCAATGTGTCTATGTATGTGTTGTTATTGGTTTTTTTTGAGTGTCATACACACACACACATATATAAGTTATCTGACAGATGAATTATTTGCAATTTTTCCTCATTCTATAAATTGTCTCTTCACACTGCTGTTCAACTGTCATGCAAAAGCTTTTTGGTTTGATAAAATCTAATTTGTCTATTACTGCTTCCTGTGTTGTTTTGGTTTTACCCAATACAGTTTTTCTGTGCTGATGTCATAAAATGTGTCCTCTATGTTTTCTTCTTGTATTTTCATAGTTTCAAGGCTTACATTAAGGTCTTTGGTTCACTTTATATTTATCCTTTATTGTTTGAGAAATGGTCAAATTTCAATCATCTGCATACCAGTATTCAGTTTTCTCACCATTATTCATTGAAAAGACTTTTTCTCCACTGTATTTTATTTGGCATCTTGATAAAAAATCAGTTGTTTGTAAATCCATGGGGATTTTTTCTGTGCACTCTGTATTGCACCATTGGTATTTGTGTTTTTATGACCCTGTTTTGAATATTGTGGCTTTTTAGTATACTTTGAAGTCAAGTAATGTATAGCTAAAGCTTTTTTTTTTTTCTTTTTATTTAAGATTATCTTGGCTGTTTGGGTGTTTTAGTGCTTCCATATGAATTTTCCTAGTTCTTGCTCCCAGTTCTTTGAATGGGAGAATGTCACTGGTATTTTGATGTGGGTTATATGTAAGCTACAAATTCCTTTGGGTAGTATGGGTATTTGAATGATATAAACCATGTGAATTCATGAGTGTGTGACTTTTTTGCATTTATTTTATCTTCATCATTTTTTTCTCTTTTTGTGATTTCCTTTGTAGAATTCATTTACTTCTTTGTTTAAGTTTATTCCTGGCTATTGTGAATGGGATTGTTTTCACAATTTATTTCTTAGCGAGTTCATTATTGGTATATAAAATTGCTACTTTTTGTGTGTTGATTGTGTATCTTGTATCTTTACTGAATTAATATCAGTTATTATAATCTTTTAGTGGTGTTTCTAAGTATATCCATATATAGATTGGTATCATCTGCAAATAGGATTAGTTTTATTTCCTCTCTTCCTATTTTTATACTTCTTATTTCTTTTTCTTGCCTGATTTCTGTGGCTAACACTTTTAGTAATATGTGCAATAAGTATCATTAGACTAGATGTTTTGTCTTCTTCTAAACCCTAGAAGGAAAGCTTTCAATTTTTTTCCATTCAATATGATGTTGGCTCTGGGCCTGATGTTTATTTTTTAAATTTTTGTTTATTTTATTTCATTGTGTTACTGAGGATTGAACCTTGGGCCTTGTACATACAAGGCAAGAGCTCTACCACTGAGCCACATCTAGCATTTATTTTAATTAATTAATTAATTAATTTGTAGTGGGAATCAAACTCATGACCTCATGCTTGCAAGGCAGGTGCTGTGTCATTGAACTATATTCTTGGTCCTGAGAATTTATTTTTAAGTTTATTTTTATCAAATATAAGAACAGCTACTCCTTTTCTTTTTGATTTACTATTTGTATGGATTTCTATTTTCATGGGATGCCTATTATTGTTATTTTACTTACAATCTCTGTGTATTTTTGTTGGTCAAGTGAGTTTCTTATGGACAACATATGATTAAATTAAAAAAAATTTTATTTAAAGAGAAAAAACAGAAAAAAGGTAGAAATTACAGAATTTCAGAAAAAGGGTAAACAATAAGAGATCACTGGTTGATAAATTACGTATTGTCCTTTTAGAAATACTTGTTCAAGTTACAAAATTAGAGCATACAAAGTAAATATTCAAACAGTGAGACTGCAAACAGATCTGTTCAACAATCCAACAAGAACTTAGAAGTATGGTTATCAATCTATCATTGAATTTTATTCATTCAGTCAGTGTTTGAATCCATTCAGCTACTATAAATCTCTTGCCTGGGGAATTAGTCCATTTACATTCAAGGTTATTATGATGAGTAATGATTTACTCCTGTGAGTTGTTACATTTCTTAAAAAATAAAACCTTTATAGTTAAAGTTGTTTTATTGAAGAAACTACAGCAAATTGTCTTTGAAAAGATTGGTTTCTTTTTTTTTTTTTTCTGGAAGAGGAACAAATTCTAATTATTATTCCATGGCTCTGGACTTCAGAGCCAGTGGATATCCACATGACTAGGGTGTGTGCATTTGTTGCTTAATGAGAATCCTAATTCAAAAAATAAAACCATTTAAAATTACAGAATACCAGAAAGCATCAACCACAACAACCAGTCCTGTGTTTCCAAAGCCTATCTGCCAATGACTCAGTTACCCTTCTAGTTGGAACGAGTAAACAGTATCAGTTTCTCCCAATCCCAGACAGACTGGCAGTAATCTGACTTGTCAGAGGGCCACAATTTACCGACAGGGAGTCTCTTGAGATGTTTTTGAGAAGTTTGCCAACAACTGGATCACACTTCTCCCATGCTGTTTCTGGAGAGCCTGGGGACCAGACCAATGGTGTTTGTACTTTTAAACTAAGCTCTGTCTCTAGAGGTGCAGAGGCAGCTCAGAGGTGATGCCAGGAATGGGCTTGTGAAGAGTGTGCATGGGTACTGCCACTCTAGCCAAGAAGTACTCATCCTCAAACTGCAGTTATTGGCAAGGAGCAGACAAAAGCAAACACAATAACAGCAACGTATACACACTAAGTGTTTGAGTGAAAAGAAAAATGAAGTAGAACTTCTATCTGAATTATGAGTCTATCTGACATCATTAGGGTAGCATAGTTCTCTCTAGATTTCTTTTCTCCTCCTAAACTGGAACATCTCTGTCCACCTGTCATGCAAGACTCATTGCCTCAGCTTTTTCACGTTCTGTTCCTTGACTGTGCAATTCCTACCCCTCCAGATGTTTCTAGAGTCATCTCTACTCAGCTTGGCTTCTGCTGTGCTACCTGGACTGGTGCTACGTAATATGCCATGAATATGGTATGATACAGGGTTTGTAGTGCTGTGATGTGTTCACACCATGACAGTAGTAGCATGCTATGGTATGCATAGTCTACGACCTTCCTATTACATCACTGCTTTCTGTTTCCTTGGTTCCAAATCTCCTGTCCATACTACTGAACCCATGAGGTCTCTGAGGTTAGACCATAAGGCAAATTCCATAATATCCATCTGGCTATATCAAATAGAGTAGCGTATTATATTAAATGCACACACACACACACACACATATATGCAGAAAGATTTCTGTTCTTAGCCATAGAATACATTGTCATTTATAGGTAGCGTGATTTTGAGCAATTTGCTTAAGGTCTCTTGTTTTGGTTTCCTTGTCTGTAAAATGGAAATAACAACAACATATGACTCATGTTTTTCTTCAATTCACAGTAGGAATGAACTAATGTGTGGAAAATTTTACAATATCTAGAAAATAGTAGCCATTTAATAAATATTAGCTTTTTAATGTTTATTATTATAAGCTGATACTTCCACATTTTTCAGCAGCCTAAATTCAAAAGAATACATCTTCTTTTACTGACTATCCTTAGGGCTCAAGACGAAAGTCAGAAAACAGCAAGTTCTTGCCTAGAATCACTATTCTTACAGGATAGTGTCTTGATCTAATGATTTTTCTCACAGTTTGGTCAGAAATATATTACCTGCTAGAACCCACGAGAAGGTCTTTCAAAACCAAAGTGCTATTTTGTATTCCTTATCCGTATCCTATATTCCTAAATACATCACTTAGGCACTTGTTTTCTAATACATTTCCTTTTTTTTCTGACCTTTTAAAAAATATTCATTCAAAGAGATTTTTGAATTTTATCGGAAGATACAGAACTGGGTTACTTATTACCCAACTATGAGCTCAATAGAAATTTTTTTCAAAATGCAAACATTCTTGCAAATAGCAGGAAACATCATGTGAATGAGTTTGCCAGATCTCTTTCTTGTCCCTAGGAGATTGCTACCAGGGGACTCTGTGTGTGTGTGTGTGTGTGTGTGTGTGTGTGTGTCTGTGTGTGAATGACAGAGAGAGACAGAGAAAAAGAGAGAAAGAGAGAGAGAGAGAGAGAGAGAGAGAGAGAGAAAGAATGTGACTGGAGGGTAAGAAAAGGAAAAAGAATTAGGGAGGAAGCTAAGACCAAAGGACACAAAACAAGAAAAGAACGATGGAGGCCCAGGCAGCAGCACAGATCTCCTGAGTCCAAGGCAAGGCAACTTCCCCCAGCCCCACACTCTCTGATCTTTTTCATTAGTGGCTCCCCCAAAGTGGTGTGGCTGGAATATTTTTCTTTTATCCAGAAGCAGGATGTGGATGCTTTGGAAAGCCCTCTGCTTTACAACGCTGGAGAGTAGCACAGTGGCAGACCTCAGGTAAACTGCTCTGCTATGCTCCCACCTGTTTTGAAAGTGTCATTTCCTCATAGTATCGCTCACACGTTACCATTTAAGCTTGTTTTTATTAACCTGTGAGGGAAAACTGATGCTGTCTTACCTGCCTTTTCTTTAAATCCTTGTGAGAATGAACAACTTTAGAATGTCTTTTTATCATTTTTTTGTTTTATTTGGATGTGTCAGTTCATATGCTTAGCTATTTTTCTATCAAGTCATGATAAACTGTATTGTACTTAGCAGTTTCTTGCATACGCCATATAAAGTTACGTCCTGAAGGAAAGCTCTATCTATTGTCAGAAAAACTATCCGACAGTTGGAAACAGTCCATTATTAGCCCAGTATTCCTTCAGGGAAGTGCAGGGTATGATTTTCTGTTGATTCTCTTTTATAATTCTTCAGAAGCAAAAGTTACCATGAAATTTTTTGTCTAAGGAAGCAAATAATTTCTGCTTGGTATACCATAACCCAAAGGCTCATGTACATTAATCAGTTTCCTATCTAACCCAACAATCTGTTAAATTTCTGACAGATACTCAGATTCTCAAATAAACTTAGGATGAGTTTTAAGATACTACTGCTTCTCTCTATAATTAATCCATTATCTAAATGAGAGATGTGACATGTGTTCCTTTTGAGTTGACTGAGAGTCATGATTTTACCTTTCTAGAAACTATATCACTATTGAGTTGGAAGACTTTTCCCTAAGAACATTATACTCATTGCTTTTAGAAACTATGAGAGTCCTGGAAGTCAGAAAGACAGATGTCGACCCTTTCCATACTCTCCTAACTCTCCTCACTTTCAGGTTAAAATCTAAAATTCCAAATCCAAAGACTCCAGCTCGCGGTCCCTTCCTCTGCCCTGAAGGCACACAGTTCCATGCAGCCTGCCAGCGCACACACGCCTAACATTTTCTGTTTCCAGGTGCCTGCGGTGGGGTTTTTTACAGCCCCACTTTCCATTTTACTCAGCTTAATTTTAATGGCTGCCTCTTTCCGGGGGTCTTAGTAAACGGTTCCAGGAAGGGTTATAACCTACATTAAATAATAATAATTAAAAAAGAAAGATAGAGAAAATAAATCTCTCCTGTTTATACATCCAAACCAAAGGTTGCTGTGGATAGGATTTTTGGCTGACTTGAGAAAGGCATTAGCCTCACAATTTCTCGCCTGCCCTTGTGGAACTACCTCCTAAAGACCCCTTCCATCTCATATTCCACTCCTCCCATACTCTATAATCTGTTCTCCATGTATCATCAAAATGATTGTCCTTAAAAGTAAATTTGTTTTGTTTTCCTAATTAAAATCCTTCAGTGACTCTGCTCTCTGTGTGGGACTAAAAAGTCCCTTCAGCGCTGACCACTGTGACTTTCCAGACCTACTCTGAATGGCACCCCAGCACTCTCCTTCCTTGACAGCTGCGTAGACTCATAAACAGTCCAGAATGTTCACTGTGCTCTGAGTCCTCCTTGTCATAGAGTGTGCCTGCCTGTACCCAGTGGGTCCTTACGCTCTTCGGCACGTGGCTCTGATTGCCAAGGCCCATCCCCAGCCCCACTCCAGCTCCAGCGCCCGCTCCTCTCTTGCTCATCCCCTGACACCCCTCCCAGGCTGAGTTAGGTGTTCTCCTCAGCTCCTCTGGCAGCACCCAACGAGTTGCCCCATTGCAGTATTTTATGTACTGCTTTGTAGTCATTGCTTTTGTTATGTGTTATTCTCAGATCTCAACAGGAAAAGACCTGTCTTGTCTCTTTTTCATATCTTCTTGATTTCTTCTGTTGTCTTAACAGAGGAGGTATTCAATAAACGTCAAGCAAATGTCAGCTTATCACGCCATTTAACAACAAAGAAGTTTTTAAGACTATGGAGAGTTTTAGACATATTAAAGTATCCCAAATTATTACAAATTGAATTTTAAAAATGTGTAAGAATTTGATACATCCTTGTCATTAAAAACCTATTGCATGAGTGTTAATGAATTTCCAGCATGTGTAGAGCTTAATGTCATAAACTAGATGTACATGACATTCAACAATTCTGTATGAAGCTTTGTTGAGAAGAAAGAATATCATGAACTTTTCTTAAATCCCCAAAAGGTTCTAATATATGACTAGCCATTTACCAAGAGCTCAGTAAATACTTGTTTTTTGATTGACTGGTTGAAATACATACAGTTAGTACTGCCAAGAAATTCCCAATCTAATTTATTAAGTGGTGACAAGTTAGTGATTCAACAGGGAAATTTGGGGATTATATCATAAAAGCATGGTAGAGTAATTTGTGAAGCATCTTATTGGTGGTCATCTTGTTCATCGCCTCTGCATTAAGGAGAATGAGTCAATTCATCTTCCTTATTTATATAGTAATATGCACTGCCAAAGCTGTAAATCTTTTTTGGTCTTTATCCACCTGACATTCTATAGCTTCAACACTTAGTCATTTAACAGTGATTCACACTTCCACATCTCCAGCTTTAAACTGGCTCCCAAAGACTCATCTTCCTAATGCCATCTAGACTTCAGCATATATCTTGTCTGCTCTGAAACCACATAGGAACTTACTGTCTGGTCTGTTTTCTACATTATTTTTCTACATTATTGGGCACCAGGTTCTCATTTTAAATTTGTTACTGTGGTTAAATTACTTTAGCTCCTTAGGCCTTGGTTTTTCCAACGTGTAAGACTGTATAATAGTAAGTTTCACTCCTGATTGTTAATGTGAGAATTAAATGAGTTACTGTACATAAAATATTTTGAATAATTCCTGGGACACTAATTTTTCATGAGCAATTGATAGCATTATTTTTCTTACCCAGAGTTACTAACTTTGAAATCTCAGAGCAGTACTCACTGCCAACCTTGTCATCATCTTCATAATTCATTAATTTAGGTACATTCACCTTTGTATTGATTGTCCCTTTGGTATAGGTTTTTCTGTTGTCCATTCAGGAAAATCAGCACTACTCCAGGTGTACCTAACTGCTAATAATGTGATTCAGGAAACTAGTTTAAGTTGGCATTGGAGTTAGACACAAAGCAGAATATTCAGCAAAAGCAGGAAGCCAGGATCACTTCACTTCTAGGACCAAAAGAAGAATAGGGAAAGCTCAGCTTCCTCCATTCTATTAATTTCCAGATTTCTTCCAGTGCCTTTTCTTGGTCAGAACAGCATACGAGTTAGTCAGCAAGAAAAAACAGGAGTGAAAATTCCTGTAATGCATAGGTGAATAGAGGAAAGAGCTGGTGCATGAGATCTCTTAGCTGACCTTCTCTCTGTCTCTGTCTCTGTCTCTTTCTCTCTCCTGACCTTGCTTAGGTTGTTGCTACCTCAAGCTTAGATTGTCCGAGCTGCTTCTTCACCAACCTTCTTGCAGTAACTTCTTTCTTCTGCAGTCTCATTTCCTTATATCTGCCAGTGTTATCTTATGAAAAGAAATCAAGGCATTCAGTGACTTAAAACAACAACAACAGTAACAAACACTTCATTTCCTCCTTGACTTCCCAAATGACAAAGTCCAACTTCTGCAGCATGTTCCTCCAGATCCTTCATGCTTGAGACCCAAGTATCGAATATGAGCTCTTTCCTATAGTTTTGCCTTTCACCTGTTGTGTCTGTCATCTCTCTGTTCCAGTCAAATAGAGTTTTACACCAGGCCTTTTCACACACTTTAGTTTGCTTAGGAAAGTTACTTTCTCTTAAGAAATGTCACCTTTGAAGTTTTCCACTGGACCTCTTTAATTCGTTTCCCCTTGTTTCCGTGTTTCTCTCTTTCTACATTGCATCCTAACTCTTCTCTGGCATGTTTTCTGCTGCTTCAAATTGTCTGCCATCTTGCCTATTTATTCCATTCCCAGTATGCACATTCTTTCTGAACACATTGAACAGGATTTTGTAGGACCTCTCTAAATCTTAGATAACTCTGGATATAGTCTCTGTGTCAGAATCTGACTGGCTGATTTTGTGTGGATTCCAACTGGGGTCTTGTGAAAACTGCTGTGTGAGACATGCATCCTTTCTGTTTTGCCAGATCATGTGGACTGGCGACCTGATTGATTTTACCAGACTCTGTGGACAACATGGCTTGTGTATCATGAATTCGAAAATCACTTTGTGTGCATCATTGAAGATTGGAGTTTTCTCTTTTGTATCTCTTCCAATTTTCTTTTGCTGATTCTTAAATTTTCAAAACACACTTGGCTACAGAATCTTGGATACCCACATACCAGGGTATCCTCAGCCCTGATGAATCTAAAATATTTTTAATATGATGTTTTCCAAGAGGAACATTTCTTTGATATGGCAAATGTAGTCTAAAATAATTTCCACCTTTTTGGCTTATATTATTTTTTCAGGATTGTCAGAAATACATACAGTGGTACTTCTTGCACATTTGAACATGAATTTTCCTTTACTATGGTGGAACTGGATTTTGTGGAACTTCTCTTAATCTTAAAAAGTGATTAACACTGGATATAGTCTCTGTGTGGGATTTGGCTTGTTGATTTTATCTTAAAGGAATACAGACTATGTTCCAATAATTATATATTATCTTACTGTGTCTAGTTTAGATACAACACACAAAAAATTTAGGATTATTTTGTGCTTTCAAAAATTATTTTAAGATGTGGACAATTCGAGTAGACCTACATGGTTCTTTGCATCTTTGTGGTGCTTGTTGAAAGTGTCATTTGATAGTGAGTGGTCAGGGGATTGAGTTATACAGACTAATTTATTGAGTCATAATAAAAGAATACATGACAGTTTTAGGCATAAAAGGAAGAAATTCTGTGCCCAAAACAAAGTCTAAAAGTTCCTACCTTGATCTTATCTCTCACCATAGGTCACTACTCTTAAGTGATAAGGGTAATAATTGAGACACTGTTGGGCACAGAGTCCAGAACAGCTTTACTTGGTAGATGGGGCTGGGGATGGGAGTTAGCAGGTTGCATGTCACATGAGACCACAACTAAAATCTTCAAAGAGTTAAACAAAAGTCCAACACCTGAGAACTTGGGCTTTGGGAAGTGACACCAATGTTTTAGTAAGGACCATAGGATTGAAGAGATTTTATCAGGAGCATGCCTGGCTGCTTCCTTTATTATCCCTTGTCTGACCAGGGATTTTCTCTGGTGGAGAATAGAAGTCAATGTTGGAAGTAGCAATCCCATTTTTAAAGATTCACACTTAGTTTATGAAGACTTTGAAGGAAATAATTAGTATTACTTAGTGTGTATTTTCTCATTTAAATATGGGTATGTGTATGCACATCTGTATTTTCAATAATTTGACTTTCTCAGGAGCAGAAACTATATGTTATTCATTTTTGTACCTTAGGAGTCATTGCCTGGCATATGGATCATTAAGAAGTGTGTATGAAATATTAGATATGCAGAAAATATGTGGAGATCATACACATGGCATGTCTAAAAAAATCTTCATTGTTGAGTTGATTTGTGGTGTGGTGAATGAATGGCTTCAGGATAAAACACTTTCAAAAGTCTGAATTATTCCATTTACAAAATGGTACTAGATTTATTAGTATATTTGAATAGTCACAAACAAAATTTTAAACTTTTGTATTTTTCTCTGGCACTGAGAGTCAAACTTTAGACTTTACACTTGCCAGGAAGGTGCTGTGCCACTAAGTTATATCCCTTCCCCTTCAAAATTTCAAATTTTTACCTTGAAAATCTCATCTCAACCTTTATCCTAACAAGGCTCCTCTCCTTGCTACAAATATATCCTGACCTATTTTCTTTCTTGTTAATATTTATTTGCAGGCTCTTAATTCGGTTTGATCATTAGAAGTATGATGATTACAATACATAAATTATAAATAACTGAAATGCTTTTAATAAAAATTCTAATTTTTTTTTTTGGTACTGGGGATCAAACCCACGAATGTGCACCTGCCTGGTAGGCACCCATGCCACTGAACCAAATCCCTGGCACCTCTGATTTATTCTTTGATTCAGGGTAGACAAAGAACAATGGTATTCCTTCACACCTCTTCAGAGGATTTTATTGGGCTGCTAAAGTTGAAGAAAGTTACTTGAGATGATCATTTTAATCTCATGAAGTTGAATTTGAATGTCAGATATAACCTAAGGATCCTTAACTATATGCTCCATGCCTTGACTGATTTTTCTGAACTGAGACAGATGCATATTTGTTACTTGGTATTTTCACTTCTAATAGATATGTCAAGCATGAGTGTTCCAAATAGCATTCATTTTTCTTTGAGACTTGTTTCTCTTGCAATGCTTCTGTCTTCATTAAGGACATCAATATTCATGCATTCAAGCCCTTACACTAGTAGTTATGCTTAATTCTCCTTTCCCCCTCACAATCTAATTCTAATTCATCAGTAAGTCTAGCTGCTTTGCCTTGCAAATAATTCCTCATTCCACCTATTTCTTAGCATTTCTAACATGACAGCCCATTTCTGAGTCATGGCTTCTTGCCTATGTGACTGTAGTTGTTCTTGATTCATCATTTTTCATTCTTTTTTTTTATTCTTTTAAAGTTAATGATCCACACAGCTGACAAACTATTGTGGTCTTAGTGATGATACAGTAAACTCAGCACTCTATGGAGCACAATTTGAAAGCCACCAGGTAGAAAGAATAGAAACAAGGTACAAGTAAAATTTCTTATCTTTCCATACCCTGAGATGTGAAGTTTTCCTCATTTACCAGGCAGAGACAGCCCTCCTTCCAAGCTACGTCATCTGTTGGTGCCTTGTAAACTACCACCAGACCTGACACATTCCCTCCTGACTTTGTGGTTCCAGCTTTCCTCAGGTATCTGTACCTTCCTCTAATACGCTTGTTATTCAGGGTTAGGACTTGAGTTACCTACTCACTATTGAACTTGTTTACATTTTCTTCCTTCAGTTGTTTCTCACATTGTCTTCTGACTTCAATCTGATCTCAGAGGATTCCAAGGCTCACCTGACAAAATTATGCAGTTATCTAAACTGAATTACGTAAGAGTCATTTGGTAATCTCTCTTAATTGAAGATGTGTCCTTTTTAAGCCTGCCCTCTTGTTTGAAATTCCCACTAATGTCTTTTTGGAGGGTATCTAGAAGGAATAAGAATAGTTAGAGGATATTTAAGGAATTGGCTCACTTGATTGTGGAGGCTGACTTATCCCAAATCTGCAAAGTAGGCTAGCAGGCTGGAGATCCAGGCAAAAATTGATCATACAACTTGATTCCAAAGGCAGTCTGCTGGCAGAATTCCTTTTTCTTAGGGGAGGTCAGTCTTTTTTCAATTAAAGCATTCAACCAATGGATGAGCTCCTCCCACACAATGGAGTGTATTCTCTTTTACTCAAAGTCTGCTGGTTTTAATTTTAATCTCAAAAAAAAAATCTTTCCCAGAAACATCCAAAATAATGTTTTTCTAAATATCTGGGTACTGGGACCTAGCCATATTGACACATTTACAAAATTGTCATTACAAAAACAAGTGTCTTTTGGAAAAGGCAAAAAATCCATCAAGTAAAAATGAGTTTTATATGAATTACATTATTTTCATCCCAGTCAGTAAATACTTCTCAAGTACTTTCTCATATGCTGTGCTGCCTTTTCTTTCCCTCAAAGATATTCTTTAAATTATCATATATGTGTAAGACATAAAGAACTTTGAGAGATAGATCTTACTTTGTTTCCATGAATGAAAAGATAATTCAAAGAAGGGTCAAAAATTCCATTCCAGAAGTTGCTTTTTTCTTTTTTTTGATATTATGGTAAGTTTTCTTCAAAAACTCCTCATGAAGAAATTACTAAAAGTTGTGGAAGATATTTATGAAGGTTCACAAAACAGCAATTGCCAGTAAACTCAGAACCATATCTGTCTTACTCACCATTGACTGTAGCATGGGACCTGGTCTTTTGTAGATACTAGGTAAACATTTGTAGAAGGAATAAGTGGGCCTATTTTTAAACCAGCCTTATTTTTTAAATTCTAGATATGGTGCCTTTCTAAAGTGTTCTGATTCTTGTGGTACTTTGTGGTCTCTTCCTTCTTTCCTCCTCCTCCTCCCTCCATACTTTTCTTCTTTCCATTTAAAATAAACTTAGGTAGTGAGGGGAGGACAGTACTGGCTAGAGTGACCATACGCAGAGTGGTGGAATTGTCTGGGTTTACATGCTGGTGGCAGCACTAACTCTCTGTGAGATGTTGGCCAAATAACCTGAATTCTTTGTGTTTCAGTTTTGTTGTAAACAATGGAGCTAATGATAGTACATATTTACTTTACAGTTATTGGGAGGGCTAGGAGAGAACTTAAGAGAAGCACATAGTACAGCATCTTTTGCAAAAGAAGTGTTTTATAGATGTTTATCATCATCGTCATAATCAACATCATCATCGTCATCATCATCTTCATCCTAGAAGCCATAGTAGTAATAGTTACAGTGCTTCTATTCGTCTAATTCTTGAGTAATTCTTCAAACAGTTCATTCACAAAGACTTTTTGATTTTGGGAAAACAATTTGTTTATTATGTTCATGATGGGGCAGTAATTCATATGCCTTGTTCTTGTGTGGCTTAAACCAATAGTGACACAGGCATGACTGTCCCATTGGGCAGTCTTTTATTAACTTTATTAGTAAAATACTGATAAAAGTGAGTTATATCCATCTGTACCACCAGTGTTTCAAGCTGGAAGGAACAGGTTAAGGAATTACTTATCTCTCACTCATAGAGTCTTTAAATTTGACATCATGGTGAGAAACCACTTTTGTATCTCCGATCTATATAATCATTTCTAAATATCAGATGTTCTTTTAGCTTTGGATGCTCCTCTGACATCATGAAATAAGTCTAGCCACAGTGGCCTTTTCTCACACCTTCACTGTTAACCTGGTGATGGTCCTATTCCTTCTGATGTGACATTAGCTAAGCTTAGCTGGTGTGAGATAAAATGCACTTAACTTCCACAATATTTTATTGTTTTTCTCTTATTCTTTCTAGAGCATAGTGCTATTCTTATGAGGACACTGCTTGGTGCCTGGGGGCCAGAGGAGTTTAGAGTCAGACTGTTGGTGGTCACTAGGACCTATGATTTCTGGGCAGAACAAGGGTGTTAACCAGGTGTTCTGGCCAGCCTCCAAGTTTGACTCAATGAATTTCACCTTCTAAAATTCTCCCCTATCCTCTCAATTGGATATGGTATTCCTCTTGGCTTCCTGTCACAAGCTGAGGTCCATGGGACTGTGGTGCGGCTACAGAACAGCTGCTGCATTCCACTGCAGAGGTGCTGTGTGTAGATTCTAGTGGTGGATGAAGCTAGCGGCTTATGCACAGCTTGGACAAGTTATCAGCTTGCAAAATATTTGGGGACCCTTTGGGATGAAGTACTTTGAGCAAGCAGAGATGCTATAGTGGTGACGTGCAATGATTCATGGCTGTCTCCTATAATGTCATGGGGTTTAGCGACGTGGACCAGAGCCCGTGTAGTTACTTGTTCTGCCAGTCTGAGCTGAGGGTCTGTGTGAGAGGAAAGGCTGTATGGTGTTCACAGCAGGATGCTGTGATTGACAGGAATGGGAAGCCCCAGGGGTGAATTTCAGCTGCTAGGTCTGGCCAGATGGGTGAGGCCTCCCATGTGTGCTGGGATGGGGATAGGGGTTTCTAGGATATCTAGCCCATTGAATTACCTTGCGTTTCAGAATTTATATTTTTTTGGTGGAATGTTAATGGCCCATAACTAGGAGGAATGTGATAAACACGGTAATGACAATAATGAAATCCTACACATTGACACTGAAATCAAAACACTTCCCTGGTGTGAGCTTTCCATGCCTACACACAGAGAAGGATAAAAGGAAAAGAAAAATATTTGAAATATCTAATTTTATGCAACAGCCTGGGCTTGACTTATAAAAAAAAATACCTGAAAATATCTTTTACAAATCATGGGAAAATAACAAAAAAGTACTTTCTAAACTTTGTGGGAAATCTCTTTGTAATTCTGCAGGGTATTTCTCCTCTCCCACTGTTTCATAAATTTCTGCATCCAGCCTCACAGGTCAACATCAAGGTCCCAGTGGTGGAGGAAGAAATGATCTGGTGATTAGTTGTCATCCATATGACCATGGAGACGAAGGGAAACTGGACCTAATTTGTTCCAATGAAGTCAGGGAATCACTTGACTTGAACCACAAATATATGAAACTCCTGGAACAATATATATATATATATTGTCTCTTCTTTCAGCATCTTCTCCCTCCCCAGCTGCCTTTGTTTTCTGAATGTGCTTTAACTTTTTTTCTATGCCCTTTCTTTCACCCCAATCCCATTATGGAAAAGTGAAAAACAGTGATTCGCAAAGAGTGTACTAGAAAAGGCTCCACTCTTTGTCACTAAATCAATCCTATAGAAAGTATAGAAGGCAAAAAGAAGATGGAACTTTAGGAACTCATTTGAAGTTTGTTAGAAATCCCTGAGGAGATTGACCTGGGAGTAGAAGACTTGGGAGAAGAGATCACAACTAAGCTCTGGGAGAATAAGTCCAATCAGATCTTGCCACTGGCCAGTACTACCTTGAGAAGATACCTGCCCTACACCCTCTGAAAAACAAAGCAATCTGGGTCAGTGACAAAATCCCTGGTGGTTACCAAGCCTGTCAAAAGTAGACAGTCATTCTTTTATCTTTATTCTTTCCAAACTGCCAAGTTGTAAGGTTACTATCCCAGGAGATGACTGCCTCTCAGCACTGCTTCTTGTACCCAGTCAAATAAGACCAACCACACGCTTCTTCCCCTCAAATATGCTGCCTCAGAGTTTTCAATCTTCATCCTCCTAGACAATGGAAAATTTACTGATGCTCTTTGTTATAGTTCAGAAGCTCATAAAGAAACAGACAATAGACCATTCCTTTTTCCACACAAAACGAACCACCAAAAATATACAGTGATCTAAAAATGCAGTTTGGCTCTTTGGAAAATTTTCCTTCATTGCTACTTTTGAGAGACTCCCACAGTTTGGGTAGTGGTCCAGTTGTTGTGCTAGGTCAACTCACTTGTGAGCCCACCCAGAAGTTTCCCATTCTTTTTCAGTTGTATATAATCTGTTTCTCCACTACCTACCATAGTTGAGGGAAAGGAATCCTTAGAGTCTTCTAATTATTTGATTAAGCAATTTATTTATCCTTTATCATCTCTTTTAGCATAATCCTATATGTACCATTTCCATTGCTCCATGGATGCTTCTTTTTTGACCACGTAACTTGGTAGATTGAAAGATACATCAGTCATAACAAAATACCCTTGTTACACAGTTAGCTGTTTTTCCATGGTCAAAATCTTTGTGTCTACTAAGGTCTGTAGTTATTTATTAAATAGTGAGTAATTGCCTGTTACAGAAGATGTGTATCTGTGTTAGAATCCTAGGAATCTGTTTTACTATCTCCCAGTGTATATTCCTGCAAGTTCCAGATCTCATCCGTCTTATTGACTGTTTACTCGTTGCTGAGACAAAATACTTGATGCCCAAAATGAAGGAAGGAAAGGTTTATTTCTTACAATTTTGGAGGCTTCAGTTCATACTCAGTTGCTCTGAGCAGCAGGATGGCATGGTGGGCCATCATTCATGGCCAGGTGCAAGGAGCACACACGAGCCAGTGAGAGAGAACGACACATCTTCTTATTATTACATCATATCCTGGTGCCACCACTGGGTGGGTAAAACACACCACCAATTGAAGTGCTAGACAACAAACCAATCACAAATGCCATATTTGGTCCAGTCCATAATTTATGAGGCTTGGGGGCCACTGACATAAACCATGACATTATCCTTATCCAATACCTTCATCACTTTAAATATCTCTAGAATTATTGGTTCTGCTTGTTCATATAGCCAAGACAATATGGGTGCCTTTATTGTTCTGGATGTAACCTAGTCAAAACCATCAAAACCAACATCCTCTGAGCAACCTGATAAATGAACTAAAGCATCACCCCAAGTTTGTCACATGTTTCAAATTTGACAGAGGACCCACCAAAACACTGCCTCTAAGTGGCAATAGTTACTAGGCACCAAAATGCATACTTTAGCATACAGATGTCTCAGTGTGTCATATACCATAGTACTTCCCCCCAAACTTCAAAATGTAGAAAGATCTTAAATTTTCATGAGGATGTTCCTAACTTCTGGCCTAAGTGTATCTAATTAGGACATCTAAGGAAACTTTTCCTTCTCACTGTATCCAATGTTTAGCCTCACAGATAAACAGTGACATGTACACAAAATGAAAGTTTTCCAACCTACAGTGATGGCAAAGTTTAATGTCATTATTTGATTGATTAGTTTTGTGCCTAGATCTTATAACCTGAACAACTACTTCTAAGATAACAATATGCAATATATTGACTAGTGTTTAAAAAAAATTATTTAATGATTTATGATTTTTGATATTTACGATTTGGAAAATTGTCATATTAAGCATTGATAGTGAGAATATAAAATGGTACCTTTCTGTAAGAAGTATATATTTATATCATATATAATGTACATACATATGTACATACATATATAATGTATATTTAGCCATTTGATACACATATACAATTATATATAACCTAATTATATGTAACATTTTTAATATTGTGCTCTTTTTTTCAAATTTCTTTAAAATTTTATTTTAGGAAATAAAGCCAAGCAAAATAAAACAAAATAAAGCCAGTCAAAACAATACAGAGTGCCACAAGATTTCAAAACAAGATAATAGGAAATCAACAATGGTTACCATAATGCCTTGTCTTCAGAATAATTGTCCATACCTTCAGACATAGTAAAATCAAACAAAATAGAAACAGAATAGCACCAATAAAAACAAAACAGTGAGTGTAATACAAGACTTCAAAACAAGATAATAGTAAATCCAAAATGGCTACCATATTATATCTTATTATCTTTGAAACAGCTACACATGCCATCAGATACAATAAAATCAAACAAGCTAGAACAGAATAAAACCCAACCAAACAAAACAATAAGAATGGTACAGGGTTTTGAAACAAGGCAATAAGGAATTAACCATGGCCACCGCCTTCAGAAGGAGAACCCCCATATATGCTACATTGTGTATTGTTGTCCTCAGAACAGATGATCAGAGTACCCAAAGTCGGTGAAAAACAACACTATAAGCATTAAATTGCATTTTACCTCATTTAATATCATAACAGTGTATGTTTCTGCAGATCAGCCAGTAGTTATGGGAGGGGGTGGCAGTTAGGGGGAAGCATTGACTCTTCTTGACCCCCTCCCTGCCTGTGTGCCAGAAGGGGCTGGTGTCTGTCTCTGCCCTAGTTAGCCTGTGCATGGTGCTGGCTCACAGGCCTTAGCTTCTTGTTGACTGCTTTTTCTCCCCCACAGTCTGCTGGCTTTTCTTATTTATTAATAAGTACAGTATATTATGTTTAAAGGTGGACCCAGCAAGGCTCAGGGAAAACAGGTTTAAATAACACTGGATGGAAGCACTTTCCTTTGCTCTTTCCCCTGTCTTCATTTCTCTTTTTTTTTTATTTAAAGAGAAAAAGAAAAAAAAAAACAGAAAACAAGGGAAGCAATAATACAAAATTCCCAAAAAAATGAGATAAACTAAAATAAACACTAAGAAATCACTATTTGACAAATTACATACTGGCATCTTAGAAATAGTTGTTTAAGTTACACAAAGTGAACATTCAAACTATGAAACTGCAAACAGATCTGCTCAATGATCCAACATAAACTTAGTAATATGGTTATCAATCCTACGCCCTTAAACATACATGCAGTTACATCCTTTTGAGAATTTTCTTTTCCTCTCTTTTTTACAATAGCAATTACACATTTTGGGTTTTATTACTCCTACATTTCTTATTACTTTTTTTAGCTAATAAATTACATATTGTCCTCTTAGAAATAGTTGTTCAAGTTACAAAATTAAAGCATACAAAGTAGACATTTAAACAGTGAGACTGAAAACAGTTCTGTTCAATGATCCAACAAAAACTTAGTAATGTGGTTATCAATCCTACACACTTAAACATACATGCAGTTATATCTTTTAGAGCACTTTCTTTTCCCCTTTTTTTTTCCATAGCAATTATAAATTCTGGGTATTATTATTCCTACATTTTTTATTACTTTTTACACAAGAGATACAATGTAATATTTATAAATATGATTCTTATTTATTTCACTTATGAGAATTGGCTCAAGTCGCCTCCATTTGCCTATGAAGGCCTCAAGATCATCCTTTCTTATAGCTGAGTAATATTCCATTGTATAAAAATCCCACATCTTTTTCATACACTCTGCAGTTTATAGGCATCTTGGTTGTTTTTTGGGGTCTTCTGTGTAGAGTATCATGCCATCTGCAAATAGCAATAATTTAACTTCTTCCTTTCCTATCATTATTCCTTTCATTTTTTCCTTTTATTTAAAGAGGAAAAAAAAAGCAAAAGAAAAAGAATAGCAGCAATAAAGAATTCTAAAAGAAAAAAAGAAAAAAAACACTAAGAAATCACTAGTTGATAAATTACATATTGTCATCTTGGATGTGGTTGTTCAAGTTACAAAATTAATGGATACATAGTAGACATTCAAACAGTGAGACTGCAAACAGTTCGGCTCAAAGATCCAACAAAGATTCAGAAATATGGTCATCTATTTTACACACTCAAACATACATGCAGTTATATCCCTTAGAGCCCTTTATTTTCCTCTCTTTTTTACAATAGCAATTATACATTTTGGGTTTTATTACTCTTATAGTTCTTATCACTTTTTACACTAGAGACACAATGTGATATTTATAAATATGATTCTTATTTATTTCACTAATGAGGATAGTCTCAAGTTGTCTCCATTTACCTATGAAGGCCTCAAGATCATCCTTTTTTATAGCCAAGTAATATTCCATTGTGCAAAAATACCACATTTTTTTCACCCACTCTGCAGTTGATGGGCATATTGGTTGTTTCCAAGATTTAGCTATTACAAATTGTGCTGCTATGAACATGGCAGCACATATATCACTGTGATATGACCTTTTCAGGTTTTCTGGGAAAATACCCAGGAGAGGAATAGCTGGGTTGAATGGAGAAATCTCCATACTGATTTCCATAGTGGCTGCACCAGTCTTCACTCCCACCAACAGTGGAGCAGTGTTCCTTTTTCCATGCAGCCTTGCCAACATTTGTTATCAGTTGTTTTCTTGATGGCAGCTATTCTTTCTAAAGTGAGATGAAATCTCACTGATGTTTTAATTTGCATTTGTCAAATGACCAGTGATGGTGAACATTTCTTCATGTATTTATTTGCCATTTGTACATCTTTCTCTGAGAAATGTGTGATCATCTCAGATGCCCATTTTTGGAGTGGGTCTTTGAATTTGGGGGGTTTGATGCTTTTCAGTTCCTTATATGTTCTTGATATAAGTCCTTTGTCCAAGGGTTGCTGGCTAAAATTCTTTCCCATTCCATGGATTTTCTTTTCACTCTGTTGATGATTTCTTTTGAAGTGCAGAAACTTTTCAATAATACAAGATTACAGTTGTTGATTCTTTGGAGTATTTCCTGTGCAATTTGAGTTTTGTTCATGAATTCTCTGCCTACCCCTATGTCTCCATGACTTCTACCTACCTTGTGTTCCAGTAGATTCAGTGTTTCTGTTTTAATATTTAGATCTTTGATCCACTTAGACTTTAGTTGTGTGCATGGTGATAGACATGGTTCTAGTTTCACTCTTCAGCATGTGGAGAGCCAATTTTTCCAGCACCATTTATTAAAGAGGCTATCCTTCTTCCAGTGAATATGTTTAGCCCCTTTGTCAAATATCAGGTGGCTGAGTGTCTTTGCAGTTGTGCTTGCATCTTCTAATCTGTTCCATTGCACCTCAGGTCTATTTCTTTGCCAGTACCATGCTGATTTTATCATTGTGGTTTGTAGTATGGTTTCAAGTCAGGAACTGAGATGCCTCTTGCCTTGCATTTGTTGCCAAGAAGTGCCTTTGCTATTCTAGGTTTATCCTGTTTCTAAATGAATTGTAGTAGTGTTTCTCTAGATTTGTGAGGTAGGTCAATTGTATTTTGATTGGGATTGCATTAAATCTGTACAACAGTTTTGGGAGTATGGCCATTTCCACAATGTTGGTTCTTCCTAGATAAGAGCAAGGAATATCCTTCCATTTTCTAGTATCCTCTTAAATCTCCTTTTTAAGTGTAGTATAACTTTCATCATATAGGTCTTTTACATTCTTAGGTTGATTCCTAAGTATTTAATTTTGTCAGATGCTATTGTGAAGGGTGATATTTCCATAATTTCTCTCTCAGTGAGTTTTTTTTGTGCAGGAATGCTATTGATTTTTGAGCATTGACTTTGTATCCAGCTACACTGCTGAAATTGTTTATTACCTCTAATAGTCTTTTAATGGAGTTTTTTGGGGTCTTCAGTGTAGAGTATCATGTCATCTGTGAATAGCAATAATTTAACTTCTTCCTTTCCTATCTTTATTCCTTTTATTATTTTCTTGTCTGATTGCCCTGGCTATTCAGCACTATACTGGATAGGACTGGTGATAGTGGACATCCTTGTCTTGTTCCTGATTTTAAAGTGAACTCTTTCAGTTTTTGTCCATTTAGTATAACATTGGCTGTTGGTTTGTCATAGATGGCCTTTATAAGATTGAGGTAGACACCATGTATTCCAAGTTTCTGAATGGTTTTTATCATGAACATGTGTTGGACTTTATTGAAAGCTTTTTCTGCATCTATTGAGTTGACCATGTGGTTTTTGTTTTTGGCTCTGTTGATGTGGTGTATTACAGTTATTGATTTGTGTATGTTAAACCATCCCTGCATTCCTGGAATGAATCCCAGTCATGATGTATAATCTTCTGGATGATTTGCTGCATTCTATTAGCTAGTATTTTATTGAGAATCTTTGCATCAATTCTAATTAGTGAGATTGGACTATAGTTCTCCTTTTTGGTTGGGTCCTTCTCTGGTTTTGGTATGAGAGTTATACTTGCCTCCAGGAATGATTTAGGGAAGACTGCTTCCTTTTCAATTTCATTGAAGAGTTTAAGGAGTATTGACATCAAATCTTCTCTAAATTTCTTGTAGAATTCAACAGTGAATCCATCAGGATCTTGGCTTTTCTTTATTGGTAAGTTTTTAATTAGGTTTTCAATTTCAATAGTTGGTATTGGGTTGTTCAAAATTGCTATATCTTCTTGGTTGAGCTTTGGTTGTTCATATGTTTCTAGAAATCTGTCAATTTCCTCTATGTTTTCCACTGTATGTGAGTAGATTTTCAAAGTATGTATTCATGATCTTTTGAATTTCCATGGGATCTGTAGTAATTTTCCCCTTTCAGTCCTTATTATGTGAATTTGGGTTTCTTCTTTCTTTTTTCTTTTTGAGGTTAGGTGGAGGTTTGTCAATTTTGTTTATTCTCTCAAAAAACCAGCTTTTTGATTCATTAATTCTTTGTATTTTTTTTGTTTCAATTGCATTGACTTCTGCTCTAATCTTTACCATTTCCTCTCTTCTATGAGCTTTGGGTTTAGCTTGATCTTCTTTTTCTAGAAGCTTGAGATGAAGCATTAGGTTGTTTATTTGTGCTCATTCTGTTTTCTTAATATGACTATTTATTGCTGTATATTTTCCTCTTAGGACTGCTTTCATTGCATCCCACAGGTTACAGTATGTTTTTTCTGTGTTTTCTTTGAATTGTAGGTATTACTTTATTTCTTCTTTAATTTCATCTCTAGCCCACTGGTTGTTCAAAATGTTGTTATTTAATTTCCACGTATTTATGCAGGTTTTGCAATTTCTTTTGCCATTAATTTCCAATTTCAGTGCACTATGGTGTGATATTATGCATGGGATTATTTCAATACATTTGCATTTACTTAAGAATGTTTTATGGGATAATAGATGGTCTATTTTGGAGAATGTCCCATGCACAGCTGAGAAGAATGTGTATTCTGATGTGGTTGGGTGGAACACTCAGTAAACATCTACTAAGTCCAATTGCTCGCAGGTATGATTCAGTTCTGTTATTTCTTTGCTGACTTTTTGTGTAGTTGACCTATCTCTTTGTGATAATGGGCTGTTAAGATCTCCTGTTATAATTGTGTTCTTGTGTATTAGGTTTTTCATGTCCATTAGCACCTGTCTTATATAGTTGGGTGCTCCTGAGTTTGGTGCATATATATTTATAATTGTTAGTTCTTCCTCCTGAATTTCTTCACTAATGAGTATGTAGTGACCTCTTTTAATCATTTTAGGTTTGAAGTTCATGTTGTCTGCAAATAGAACAGTTAGTCTGCTTTTTTCTGGGTTCCTATTGCATGGAATACTGTTTTACATCCTTTGATTTTTAATCTATGAGTTTCCTTTTGAGTCATATGTGTTTCTTGTATACAGCATATTGTGGGAGCATGTTTCTTGATCCATTCTGTCAGCCTATTTCTTTTGATAGGTGAATCGAGGCCATTTACATTTATGGATATCACTGATATGTACTGGCTCGACTTTGCCATGTTATGTTCCAGCTGTTTGTTTTCTGCTTCTCTCCCTTGTTTAATTGCTTGTCCTATCTGGTGGTTTCTTTATGTTGTTGTTCTGGGGATTGTGGTCATTTTTATCTCTGTCTAGCATGTCTTTCAATACTCTTTCTAGGGTTGCTTTGGTGGACATGCATTTCTTCAGTTGTTCTTTGTCATGGAAGTATCTTGTTTCTCCATTAAATTTGAATGAAAGTTGTGCTGGGTACATCAGCCTGGGTTAAAAGTTGTTTTCTTTCAGGGCTTGAAATACCTCACTCCAGGCTTGTCTTGACTTGGGGGTTTGTGCTGAAAAGTCTGCAATGAATCAAATGGGCTTTCCTTGATAGGTGAGTTGTGTCTTTTCTCTAACAGCTTTTAGTATTCTGTTTTTAAGCTGTATGTCTGAGACTTTAATTATTATATGTCTGGGTGTAGATTTATGTTGATTTTGACTGTTTGGCATTCTATATGCCTCACTTATCTGCATATCAGATTTTTTCCCCCATTGTTTGGGAAATTTCCTTCTATTACTTCTGTGAATATTTTGGCTATGTCATTTGCATTGGATCCTGCCTCTTCATCGATGCCTATTAATCTTATATTTTTTCTCTTGGCATCATATTAAAGCTGTTGGATTGTCACTTCATGCTGCTTTGTTATTTTTAAAAGTTCTATCCTTTCCTGTTCACTAATTGTGATCCTGTCCTTGAAATATGAAATCCTATCCTCAGCTTCATTTGAATGGTTTTGCACACTTTGAATAGAATTTTTTGTTTCTTGGATGTCTCATTGAGTTTGTTTCATGAATTCTGCATGTTTTCTATATTGTTCATTCAAGGTTTCAATCAGTTTCCCATGCTCCTGTACATTTTTCTTTATTTCTTCCTTAGCTGCACTCAGCAACTCCTTTACTAAGGTTGTTATTTCTATCTTTATGCAAGAGAGTACTTCTAATTTGATTTCCTCTATAGCTTCATGGAGTTGTTTTTTCATTTCACTCATTTATCTTTTCAGAGGTTTCTGGTGGGTTACTTTTGAAGTCCTTTATTTCAGTGCTTCCTGTACTTGCTCTTGGTGTACTAGATGTTTGAGACTGCATTTTGCTTTTTACTTTTGCCATTTTTCCCCTTTTGAGTTAATATTTGGTTCTTCATTCCCACTAGTGTCAACTGTTGGTAGTATGTATCTTTTGGTCCTAATGTAAGGTTAATTGCTGAGTCCCACAATGAAGAGGTGGGCCAGTCACCTGACTTCCCATTGCAGGGCCTGTTGGGTGAGTTCTATATTCTTTCTTCACTGTCAAGTCTAGTAGTATTGATGTAGGTCAACTTTTAGTTCCTGCTATTACTTTATCTTCTGGTTATTCCAGGTCACCAAATCTCCGTCTTTGGTATTTGTGTTGGCTAAGGCCCTACTCTGTCCCTATTGTGCGCCTGTGTGTCTCATAAGCCCTTTTGATTTTCTCCATGTTGGGGGAGTCCTTATTGGCACACTCTTCACTCTGCCTGATGTTTTCTGTGTGCAGGGAGGAGCCACCCTCACTCTTGTCAGACTCACTAAGGTCTTCCAGTTAGTTAGAGGGAGCTTTACTACTAGCCCTATTTACCCTCTGTACACTTCTATTTTAGGGGCATACTCACCAAACTGACTGGAGCCTGCCAAGATCTTCTGTTTGGGTGAGGCAGTCACTGAATCTCCCCTCAAGCTAGTTGAGTTAGTCCACTGTAGTCCAAGGTTTTGGGAGAAAGGGTGGGTGGGGGCTCTGGCTGGAGTTCCCTGGTCCCCAAAGGTCATCTGTGGAGAAGGCAGGACTGCAAGAGAGGGATGAGTCTAAACTGGCTCAGGCACCTCTGGCTGGAGTTAGCAGGTGTCACTAGGTGGTCTCTGTGGAGAGGGTGGCACTCCAAGGGAGGCCTGGGAGTCTAAGCCATCCTGACACCTCCGGCTGGAGTTACTGGTTGCCTATGTGTAACTTTTGATATCTTAATTTCATTTTTTTTGTCTTATCCTAAAATAATATAAGGGAAAAGAAATGCATAAAAAGGAACTTCTAAATAGCATTTTATTATTAGATCAATACAGGAGACAAAGTGAATGTTTCCTAACACAGATTTAGAAGGAAATTATAACACATAAAATGAAATATTATGCAGCTACTTAATATTATGATGCAGAACTATTTCAATGTGCTACAAAGCAGAAAATTTTATAAAAATTCATTTCCTCAAGAAGTTGTTCCTAGTCCATTAGATTAGGCAAAATTCCTTGAAACACACATAGAAGTCTAAATGTTCTCTGTGATAACACTAGCTCCTCCTGAATATCTGTGCCTGTGCCATGATTTTCAACCATGTTTATACTGGCATCTTAATTGTTAGCTCTGTGAATATTAGATACAATTAAATGGACATTGCTTTAGTAGCAGGTTCCTATTTATATAAAAAGTGCATATTTATACATAAAAGAGAAATGTCTGGAGAGATGATTTCTAAGGTCTCTGGTTAGTAGGTTTTGGACAATTGCTACTTTATGTTTTTCTGTGATGTGTGAAACTTTGAAATTAGCTTTAAATATTTTATACAAAACAATTGTATAATTGTTTTCATTGTGAAGTAAATGACTTATTTCACAGTTTTTCATTGTGAAGTAAAAGCATTTGATGCTATTGATGATGGTGATTTTCTTATAATGAAATAGATTTGGCATGCTTCAACACTTGAATGTGTGGTCCGTCGAATTTCTTCTGTACATGCAGCTACTTTGATCAAAACAATGACACCATGATAATAAATCTTGCTAAATTACTACTTCTCCTCTGTCATTGTCAAAACTTGTTTGGCTTCTATGATGCTTCAAAGTGGCTACTGAGCCAAAGAGAAGGTTAGCAGACCAGCCTGTGTACATTATCTGATTCCAACAGGAACCCAAACCAAGAAATATTGTCCTTTTCTTCTGTTTGTTCTACATTCACATCTGCAAAATACAGCCTTAGTAACTATACTAGTCAGGACAGGCCAGATTACCTTGCAGTAGCAACTTGTAAACTACCAATGACTTAAAACAAGAAAGTTTATTTGTCTTTCTCATAGCACATCCATCACACATTGGTTAGAACTCTGCATCATCCTCACTCTGGGGCAAGAATGATCATGGAGCAACACTGTCTGGAACATTGCTGCCAATCCAGTGGAGAGGATCAAGAATAAAACAGTTTGTTATGCCTCAGCTCTTAAAAATCTTGAATGGTGTTATTCTACACAAGTTTCGCTGATCAACTTCTCTATGTACTTAAAAAGAACTAGAAATAATCTGGTTTCTGGCAATAATAGCTACCACAGTGGCATAATCCTTTAAACACACAAACTAACTTTAAGTGAATGAACTCATAAACTATGTCATGTTAACCATGTATTCATTAAAACAATTTTCTGGACATTTATGTGAGTTATGGCTATACTATCTATTAGACTGTGGGGATTGATAGCTACACAACCTTTAATCATTTTTGAATTATCACATTTGATCAAAAGATTTCATATACCTTTTCAAAGCAATTGAGAACAGAAATTGATAATCCTTGAGATATAAAAGAAGGCTAAAACCTCTGCTCTGTATCTAAAGTGAGACTACTAAGTGAGTAAACTCAGACATAGGACCAAAAATCCTGAGTCTGAATTGCACTAATTTTATATAGCCAAGAAAAAAATGACAGATGCCAACAAGTCTGTTTTAAACAGATGTATGTGATGGGCTAATCTATGCCATACTTGATAGTGGCCTCCATATTGTCATACAGAGAATAAAAACAAGAAATTGATCAATAATATTCTAGTTAAAGTAAAACAAATTTGAGAAATGGTTGTGTGTTTTCTTCTGATTCACACCATCGATCATTGTCAGGCTGGAATTCCTATTACAAGCATAAATTGGACATGTTTTCAGCCTAAGAAAATTCTGTTGTCCAAGTGGAAGTTTATGTTTGGAAAATGGAACAAAAAACCCTATATGTGCCTGGTAGAATAATTTTAAAATATTAGTACAAAATTTCGGTTAGAATTGGGCTGGGTAGGTGTGGGCAGTGTTATCTATGATAGCAGTATAGAGTTTCTTCAAGGAACACAATGAGACATGCTAAATCAACTTATAGTTTAATTTAGTACTCAATTATGTAGCTGTTTTTGCCTGATATTAATGTTTCCCATGGGAAACTGTGGTAGAAGCTGCATGGCACAGAAATAGGGATTAAACACTACTAAATCATGTGGGCTTTGATTTATTGAGGAAGAGCTGTTTTCTCCTTTTCACCATCTAAGGCCTAAAATTTAAATTCACAGTTCGTGTAGTACCATGATGTGATGAATATGAATAAGTGTCATTTCATACAGACTGGACATTCTTTGAGTCATTTAAGTGTGAGCTTTGGATGGGTGCTCTGTGATCTTTAGTGAGGACTGTAAGCTCTGTAATTATTCTTCTGGACTGCTGTTATCCATGCTTTCATTTGCCAAGTAAACTAAAGATCTCCTAAATTTTTTTTTATTAAAACATAAAATACCCTGGGAAAAATGGAATTTTTGCTATATGAAAAAACAGCCAAAAAGCTGAGGCCAAAAATCATTGGCAACCTCTGTGCTGAACTATGTAGTCTGCACATTGCAGGCAGCCTTGGGTCCTATGGCTGTCATGAGTAATGCGAATGTTTCTCAACAGGAAGGATCCTGCCCAACGGTCTGGGCCCTACACTATGATTAAACCTTACTGCCACTCCCAGGGAAAGTTTTCTGTTTCACCCACAAATGAAACTATTGTAAAACCAAGAAATAACATTGGCCTAATTAGTTTTTCTAGACATGAAGCAGTCTTGCTCCTCTTAGGTCGGTGAATTGTAACTTTTCCTTTTATTTCTTTTTAATCTTTTCAAGTAGAAATTTACTTTTTAAAGAAGGTATTCTATTAGGTTGTTTTACCCCATCTGCATTTTTTCCTAAGAAGTTGTAAGGCTAGAATTCATGATAGGAAGGCTGTTCTGGGTACCACTCTTCCCTCCTGTTTTTCCTCCTGTGCTTTGTCAGTGCTCCTGAGTACTTAGTATCAACATGCTGCCAGGGTCTCCCAGGCCCCATATCATGGGCAAAGCCTCCTGTGGTACTTATATCCTGTTCCTTTCTATCATTTTTCTACTTGTAAGACTTCCTGGTCTTGAACCTGTGGTCACAATGAGTTAGATCTTTATAGTACTTTAGGTAACGATCAAAGATGGTAGCTTTAAACAAGCAATGGTTTACTGAAACGGCACATTTCCATTATGACAAATGCAGTACCTCTTTAACATCTTATTGGAAAAGAGATAATAACTGGGAAAACTGGGACAGTGTATAAGGAAACTTTCTTAGGCTTGGAATGGGCCAGATTATGTTTGAAAACTCTTCAGTATTGCTACTTTCACCTACCTTTTAGATTGGCATTATTCACAGATCTCCACTGTATTAAGTCATGGTTTGCCAGTCAAGAACAACCATCTTTAGGAGGCATGTTTGGCATTTCTCTGTTGGTTCATGTATCATACTACATGCACTATCTCAGAGTAACCATTTGGGCCATTTCTCAGTTGTTCCTCTGCAATGACTACTACAAAAGAATCATCAGTATTTTATATAGTTAAAGAAATGAATCAGATATTTGCTGAGCTAAGAAGACTTAGGTGACCATCATAGCATTTTTTCTTTCCATGGAATTGTTTTTATGACCATTCACTTTTGTCTATACAATTCCAAGGCCAAGGAATTTTTTTAATAGAGGACAATCTCTTTTATTACTGGGAAATTTTTTTTTTCTCATTTTAAAATGATTTGAACTATAGGTTTGAGTCTCGAGGCCTATTTCATGTGAGGGTAAAATCAACAAGTGACCATAGAAAAAATTCCAAATTTATCATATGTTGTGTTTTAGGTTATAATATTTTATGTATAGAATGGCTTCAGCAATGTAAAAACTGTATGCAGATTAAAAACTCATAAATATTAGCCAAGTTTATAATGGGATAGTCCGATCACAAAGTGATTTAGATATTCATTTCATGATGTGTATTGTGCCATGTATTCCAGAAGAGTTTATGTCAAGGAAGGAGATAAATGTTCCTTAAAGATAAGAACCACTGATTCTGGAGTTTTATGATAGCTTTTTTTCCTTATACAAATGTGGGTAAAAATATTTATTTCTACATAAAGACAGGTATGTTGATTTCAACTGGGCTACTGTGAGAGCCAAGGGATACAATGGGCACAAAGTACTATAAGAAATTAAAGAGATTTTTGTATGGAACTTCTCAAATATCCACAAAACACATGGCAATAAAGCCAGAGGTAACTTCACTTATATGCTCCTAGATCTAAGGCATATGATTACTGAGATTTAGAGCAAAGTTTAAGTCTAGTGGGTAGCACCAGACTGTTAAGAGAAGACTGAAAAATACAAAGATCACATAGATCTGAATTTTCTTTTTATCGCATTGACTGTTTCCCTGACCTTGACAAATTTGGTTCCAGAGCATGAAGCCAGGCTGAGATTACACAAGTGACCGCTCAGCTATAAGACTGAAAAATTATGAAAAGGAGACAACTAGCAAGTCATTTCATATTTTTTTAAATTGAAATGAGTATAGGATATATTTTATATATTTTTTTTAGCTTAATGGACTCATAGAGGCAATTTCAATTGTTATGCTTCAGGATGTGGACCAGCTTTTAGATTTTGTGATAAAGTGCCCATGTTGTGACAAATGTTCCTTGTCTGTCCTTTTCAACCAAAAAATCCCAGTGGCAAGTATCAGCAGGAGCAGCAGGTGCACAAATGATCCATGGATCAAGCAAAGCAAGGCATTCATCTGGCAGTTTTTCATCATTCAGGAAAAAATATTGATGGGAGGGCATGTGGAGTGTTAGAGTCAGGAAAGGAAAAACAAGCTCTATGGCTATGATTCATGAAGCAGGCTTGCCTAAAAGCCTTGCTTGAGAAGAAATGCAGTAACAGATTATAAAAACAATGCCTTCATTTGCAAGACAAGGCCAGACTTCACTGGACACAGTGAGAAGAGTAAATCTGGACTTCATCTGTTCAGCTTGCTCCCATATATGCTTAGTGATGCCATTAGCAGTGGAAACACCAAATTCAAAGTTTATGGAGACAAATGAACATGTTTTTCCAGACTTATTTGGTTGTAAAGAACTAGTTGCTGCTGAAAGTAGCCTAAGAAAAGGAAGTTTTCTTGTAAGATGTCAACGTGGAACTCTTGAAGAACCTCAGAATACAGATCATGGTAGAATAGAACCTCATAGCCACTCTAATGAGACATGTGACAAAATAGTCTCTCAATTAATCATGACATCCATATTTCTTTTGTGCCTAGTTCTAGTTATATTCTACTTTACTATTATACTAACAAACTACCAGTGTTTAGAGTTTCTAAATCTTCCAATTTTAGCTTACACATAAGTCTGTCTCACCAGTCATGGGATGTGGGTAGGGTAGATCTGTTTAGAGAGGCTGTACCTGGGACTGTCAATGACCAGTTACACACATTTCTTGGTGTACACAAAAAATTGAATTTAAAATGAGAAAACTGTTGTTTCAAGTGGTTTTAGACTTCAAAATGCACTACTTCATCTTCTCATAATATGAATATTATTCATATTACCTAAAGTTATAGATACATGATTAAATGAAGGTTATCAGAAAGCATTTAGTACATGCTCATAATGGAGGAAAGAGATAAAAGAGAGTTTATAAATTATAATTCTGGCCTTTAAGGAATTCTAATACAATTGTAAAACAAATCATACTCACATAAAATTACATGGATATAGTAGGCTTAATAGTAATGTTTCTGAGGGAAACAAATGTCACATTTACTGGGACTCTCAACAAAAGCTTAGTGAAAAAATTCTTCACAAAAACTAATGGAAATGTTAAGGAATTCCTAGATCTGAAGGTATAAAAGAAGAAGTTGCTTGTGCAGTGATGGAAGCTGTGATTGTATAAGGGAGATGCTGGAATGATGGGCTCTGGGAAAGCTGAGAGGAAGGTGGAGAATTAAAACCTGGTTCATCTCCAACTCAAATGCCCCATCTGTGTGTCTAGCTGACTGACCCCAAAGATGAGACAGCCCAAGGCAGTAGAAGTGCACTTTGGGTGCAAGAGGAGTGGAGAATGATGAAGAGTGCATCAGAAGAGGAAAATGGAAACTATTTAGCAAACACAATGATATTGATATGATATTTATCTTTCCTACTATTTTGTTCAAGGTCAATTTGTTTTCCATCCAGAAGCAAATGATTAAAACAGAAAAGCAAATAGAAACAGGTTATCCTTCAACTCCTGGTCTTAAACTTGACTGTTTTTGAGCTCCCAGGGGATGCATAGGCTTTGGGAACAAAGACCTTCTAAATTTCAAAAGTTTCCTGCACAGCGCAGATAAATCATAAATATTGGAATACTGACTTTTGCATTATCAATCACATTGTGCATCATAGATATATAAAATTTTATTTGTTAATTTAAATAAATAAACTGATTAATAATTATGCTTTTGAAGGAAAAGGACTCTTAGCCTCCAGGAGTATGACTAATCTACAATTTATAACTCTTACCTCTTTTAGGTTCTCCTGCAGGTCCCATGCTATTTTTGGGTGGCACCCAGCCAATGCATTATGAAGGCCTGCCATTTCTATCCTCTGCCATAATGGTTATTCTTTGCTACAGTACTCTCCGTTAGCCTGCAAGAGACATTTGCTAGGTTTGCATTGTGATATAACAGTTGTGCCTCTCAATCTTGCCTCCTTCTGTTTGCTTTCACAAGCTTTTCTTCCACTTCCTGCCTCCATGCTTAAGCACCTGTCAGACATTTGCCTGAATGTCAATTACTCTTTCTTATGCTATCATTTATGTAACTAGGTTAAAGCTGGTTAGATAGACTAAGAGCCCATTTTATAGACATAGATCAGACTAATCTCACAAACTAAACTGGGGAAGTGGAAGGAAACTACTTTGGGCCTGAGGTGGCACCTTTGTTGGCTAAGTTAGGGCTACCTACCTGACAAGCTTGTTTTTTTAAGAATTACTGACTTTTGAGAGTTAATTTTAAAGCTGGTAACTTGATCCCTATTTGTGCTGCTTGTTCTGTTACAGAAAAAAGAAGAATTAAAGTAATTAGAATCCCAAACCTTGAAAAAAATGACTTGAATAAAATACCTTTCCCAGTTTTTCATGGGTGTGCTATATATTAAGGATTTTAGACAGTTCCAAGTGAGATTAGAATAAAAAATCTTTGTGATACCTGAGAACAGTTAAGTTTTGGAGTTTCATGCTTAGTCCTGGATTACTTAGTGTTCTTCCTCTGTGTCTGCTCATTTTATTTTTTCTCAACTCCCAGGAGAAAGTACTAGTTGAAGCGAATATTTACATGTTCGCTTCTTAGTTTGTTTTTTCCCTGGAGGTGAGAAACAAGTCAGTCACTCTTACTCCTATTTTCCCTTGGGAAAAAAACCCTCTTTGTACTACTACTTTATAATTAGCATAGATTTTTTCTCTGTTATATTTTCTTTAAAGTACTCAAATATTACACAGAATAAAGGTAATTGAATACACTTGAAAATTCATTTTGAGCACAGAATTGAAGTGGTTTATGACCACACAAATATTTGTGGAGGGATATCTGAAAGTCCAAGTAGACAGCTTACTCTCTCAAAAAAACAAAACAAAACAAAACAAAAACCCCTGAATTATTCCTATGCTAATTAACCAAAAGTGAATTTCTTTTTTCTCCATTTCTTTCACATTCCTTCTCTACAGTCAGCACCAAATTTCACACGGTCTTCTGAAACATATGGTGTGGGGGTGGGCTGAGGTGGGGACTTTTGGTTGGGGTTATGGCAAGGAGGAGGAGAAAGAGCTTTGCTTTTGTATTGCAGTTCTCTGTAGAGCTCCTGCTGGCAAATCTTCACACACACACACACACACACACACACACACACACTCACACACCACCTTCCTGCTACGTACATCTGTGTCCAAAAAAGACAGAAAAATTTCTGGGGCTGCAAGATAGGAGAAGCCCACTATAGACTCTGTAGAGATGAAATACCATGTGAAGTAGAGCAAATTTTAATGCCTACGTGAACCAAATATATGCCTCTACTAGTTAATGTTAAAAAGGAGGGAAAATAAAGGAAAGTGCATATGTTCCTCAAGCACTCTAATTATTTAATACTGGAATTATTTTGATTTTTTATAATTCCTTTTTCTAAATTAATGTTGCTCTAGTAGCAAAGCACAGCAGAAGCATTTCTTGTTCAACTTCTTTAGTTACTTAATTTCTTAAGCTTTCTATTTACTTATGATAAACACACCAAAAAATGTACATAACAGACATACAGAAATGTGCAGAAATGGTCTAATTCAAATGTTTTCTTAAGGGAATAAACTAGAAAGTTCTCTCATGCCTGTTTCCTCCCCCAGAAGGTAGCCACTATGTTAAATTATAACACCATTGCCAGGGGCTGAATGTGTTCCCCCTAAAATTTTATGAGTAAGCCTAACCCTGCAATGTGCTAGTGTTAGATGGTTTTCCAGAAGGTTATTATGCATTGAGATTAGAGCCCTCCTAGATGGAATGAGTGTCCCTATAGCAGAAACCCTAAGAGAGTTCCCTTCTCTCCCTCTCTTGTTTTGCATGACAATAAGAATATATTTAATGCCAGTGGACTATACACTTAAAATGATTAGGACAGTAAATTCTATGTTATATGTACTTTTAAAAATGTTTTATCTTAAAGAAAGTTTATTGGTTTAACTTAGATATACATAAAGATCATCAAATTCATCATAGGGAATTTATACCTATATAAGATTTTTTTTTTGTACTGGGAATCGAACTCACAACCTTGCACTTGCCAGGCAGGCGCTTCTGCCGCTGAGCTAAATCCCTGGCCCATATGATATATTTTGATTCCTCTTTTTTCCCCAGCACATTCCCCTCCCTTCAGTCTCTCTACTTTTCTTTATTCACAAAGCTTTATTTCCTTTTTATTCTTTTTAAATCATTTTTTTTCCTTTTCTGTCCCTTTGTTTTCCCCTCCCTAGTTCCTCTTTCCTTTTGAACAACTTCATCCTATTTTACAATATCTATTTTGGTTCTTATTTGCTCTTTCAATTTCTTACACTAGGAAAGCAATGCTGTGTTTACATAAGTATATCCAATTTACTTCACTTAAGAGTATGGTCTCAAAATCCATCCATTTACCTATAAATGTCTCAAGTTTTTCCTTTTTTGTAGCTGACTAGTACTCCGTCATATAGAAAAAAAATCACATCTTTTTTATTCATTCCTCAGTTGATGGGCATTTGGGTTGTTTCCAAGATTTAGCTACTCCAAATTGTGCTGATATAAGCATGGGTGTGCAACTATCACTATAGTATGATGTTTTTAATCCTTTCAGGAAGATACCCAGAAGGGAAATAGCTTTGTCAAATGGAAGTGCTAATCCTAGATTTTTAAGAAGTCTCCACATTGATTTCCACAGTACTTTTACCAGTCTATACTCTCACCAACAGTGAACAAGCATTCTGCAGACCCATCAGCATTTTCAATTGGTTGATTTCTTGATAACAGCCATTCTTTCTGGAATGAGATGTAGTCACAGCATTGTTTTAATTTGTATCTCTCAGGTGACCAGTGATGTTGAACATTTTTTCATACACTTATTGTCTCTTAAAATATGTGAGAATAGAGTGAGAAGAAAGAGCACTGATAACATCCTGATACTGCCTTACTAGCTGCTAGTACTGTGAAATAACCTTCCATTATTTATAATCCCTTGGGCTATGGGATTCTGGTATAGGTTTTTATAGGAGAAGTGATATAATATTAATTCAAAGTAGACTGCTATTAGGTAAAAGTAATACATTAAAAGTGTGTATTATAACTCTTAGGTCAATAAAATAAAAGAGGTACAAAGCTCTAATAAAGTGATACAGAAATTGCTCAATTAATAGAAAAGACAGGAATTATAGAACAGTATCTAAATTCAACCACATAAATAACTCAATGAAATTTGAATGGCCTAATTATTCAAAAGGAAAACATATTGCATAACAATGAAAGGATAAATTGACCAGCTGTAATACATGTAAATTTCTATACAGCTAATTATGGAACTTCAAATACATGCAGAAAACATTGATGGAACTAAAGCATGAAATAGCTAAATCTATTTAGCTCTGTTTTCTACATAATTCAGCGAAGGTACAGAATACTTAAATATTACTCTGTTTAGCTCTGTTTTCTAGATAATTCAGTGAAGGTACAGAATACTTAAATATTACTATCAGTCACTCAAAAATTATAGAGTATTAAACCACAACACAAAGAAAAGATATTCTTTGTGGAATGTGGCACATGAACCAAGCTAAACTATATGCCAGGCTAAATTTCAACAAATTCAGTGTAATTGAAACCATGCAAAGTACATTTTCTAATAATAATATCAACTTACAAATCAATAATAATGAAATTATCTGGGAAATGCCCAACTATTAAGTAACATGTTTCTATGAGTTAAAGAAACTAGAATAATGGAAAAGTAAATTTTTTTAATTTTGAAGATAATTAAAATACAACATCAAAACTGATATAAAAACAAGCAGTGTTTAGAGGGAATTTCTGTAACTCTAGTTACTTGAATTAAAAAAGAAAATATTTTACAATAAGATTTTGAAGTATCTCACTTAAAATGAAGTTTTCAAACACAAATTTAAACCATGTACAGAAGAAGGAAAGAAAATAAAAAGGCAGCAAAGGACAATTACGCAAAAAAGGCAAACAATAGATAATCAACAACAGCAAAAATATCTAGCTCTTTTTAAAGGTCAGTTTTTAGTTTGCCTCAGCATAAAGTTAGAGTAAAGAAAAAGAAGACAAAAATTTCCAACACTAAGAATGAAAGTCAAGTATGGAAAAGATAATAAAAAAGACTATGAATGATTTTATGCTAATCAAATTTATCCCTTAAAGAGCTGAAAAGTCTCTGAAAGACAAGTGATCACAACTGAAAAAGGAGACACACATAATCTAAATAAGCCTAATTATCACTAAAAAAAGCATTCACAATTAAGCATTTTCTTACTTGCACTTTTTAAAATTCATTTAACTTGTGAATTCTGTCAATGCTTATCTAAGAGCTAGCACTATCAAACATTTTCACGAAGTGAGGTGAAAGACTCATTATTTAATTATATTATAATCCATCCAATGCAGCATTATCCTTTGTATTAGTCAGCATTTCTGTTGCTGGATATAATACCTGATGCTCAAAACTTACAGGAGGAAAGATACCACTGGACTCATGGTTTAAGGGGATTCAGTCCCATAGTTATCTGGCTCCAAGGCAGGAGCATCATGGTGGAAGGGTGGGGGAGAGCAAAGCTGCTTATTTGATGCAGCAAGATGGGAACAGCACCAGAGAGGAAGGGGCAGGGACCAGGTATAGTAGCCAAGGTTATGCCTTCATGGCCCATTCATGCCCATCCTGAAATGTGTTTCACCAAGCCACCTTGAGGACCCCGAATCTATTGGGTTGACACAATTAAGCTTCATCATCATACTTTTTTTCCATGACCAAACAAAGATATTACATCCTTCACTGACATAACATATTAAATCCAGGAAAATATAAAAATATTAAGATATCATGATGAAGTAAGATCCCTTAATTGCAGGGGTACAAGGTTGGCTTAACATTTAAAAATTGATCAGTATAACAATCATATCAAAATAAAGAAGAAACTCCATATGACTTTCCTAATAAATATAGGTATAGAAAGCAGTTGACAAATTCTAACACTAAACTTATTAACAGACAGAATTTTTCTCAACAATAGTAGATGGTAGCTAAGAAAAATATATAGCCAACATCACATTTAGTGATGAAAAGTTACACATTTTGTACCTAATAAGGAAAAGCAAAAATATTTGTTTTTTATTTCAATTTCAATTTTACTGGAAGTCCTAACCAGTGGAACTACGTGAGGAAAAAAAGCAACATGAAAGATCCACAGCTGTAATTATAGATAAGACAATGAAATACACCAAAGAAATTTATGAAAGAGAGCTCTGGATTTAGTAAATGTAGCTTGGTCGCATGACACAAGGTCAATAAATTAAAACCAAATAATTTTGTTGTACTGCTAATAGAAATTTCAAGTATTAAATGAAAAAAATGTTATTTATAACATGGAAGCCTGGCATGGTGGCACATACCTGTAATCCTAGCACTCAGGAGGCTAAGGTAGGAAAATCAGAATGAATTCAAGGCTAGCCTGGGTTACATAGTAAGTTAAGACCAGTTTGAACTATAGAGTGATACCTATCTTGAAATGCAAAAACAAACAAATATATACATATATACATATTACACTGAAAAGCCATAAAACATTGAGGATAAGGAAAAAAGATTGTGTTAAAGTTTTCTTCATATTCAATATAAATTGATGAAAGAGAATCTATATTTAAAAAGATACTATATTTATATATTGTACAATTCAATATTAAAATTTCTATTCTCCTCAAATGATGTATGGATTTAACAGAATTGCAATAAAAACTTCTATTGTCTTTTTCCTGAGAAATGTCCAGGATAATTTCAAAGTTTAAACAGAGTACCAAATATCTGTCTTAGTCAAAACAACTTACAAAATAAGATCAAAACTGGAGGATCTACACTTTCTGTCTTTAAAAGCTTTGAACAATATATTGTAGTAATTATTGCTACTACAAAAATAATCAAATTGGTCAATAAAATCAAATAGGAAATCCAGATAGAGATGTATGATTATATGCTCTATGATTTTGTCATAGGCACAAAGCAATTCAATGGTCAAAGAAGACAAAGGGTACTGAAACAAATGGATATCTGTATGACAAACTTAATTCCTTTTTAACACCACACACAATATTAATTCAAGATATACCATACCCATAAACATAAAACTCAACAATAAAACCTCTAGAATATGTAATAGTATATTTTCAAAACTTTTGCTTGACAAAACCTTTTTATAATAATCTTAGAAACACTGACCCTAAAAGAAACAAGATTAATAAATTAGAGCATTCAAAAACCAAAATGTTTTATTCACTGAAATTCACCATTAAGAAAAATAACATGAAAAACTCAAAGTAGGAAAAATGTCTTTGATATATGCAAATTTTCAAGGCCTTATTTTCATAAAATATAAAAGATGACCACCACACTGAGAAGTGCACAAAAATTTGAATAATTACTAAACGAAAGGAGACATAGAAATGGCAGGTAAAAATGTTCTCATCATTATTAGTCAAAAATGAAAGGTAACTAAAAATAACAATATAATATTACTTTAGACCCCAGAATGACTACAATGAAAAATAGCTGAGACATCAAATATGAAAGAATCTGTAGAATAAGAACTCTCACCTTTTTCTCAACAACAGTGAAACAAAATGGTTCAGTCACTGCTTATGGTGAAAGAAAAAGTCCAAAAAGTGATACAACATGACACTATTTTATATAAAACTATACACAAAAAAATACGTGGTAGAAGAAATTAAAGCAATGATAGCCTCTGTCAAGGTAGAATTGACAGGAAGGAACATTCTAGGATTGAGATATTCCATCCTCTGGTAAGAGAGTGGGTTTCTTTTGATTAGTTTTTACAAGCTTTAATTTTCTATTCATTTAATTATCCTGTATTTTCAATGTAGTGGTATGATATTTTGTAAAGAATATACTGTTTGCTTTTTATCATCAGTCTAATAATAATGGTGGAAAATATTCTGTCATTCTTTTCTTCTGTCAGTTTTTTCATGGCAACCTCCACTCTCTTCAATTCCTCTCCAAACTATTGTTTTCTAGTCTCTATGAACTTTGTCCTGGAGAAGCTGAGTGACTGGAACTCACTATTGAATAGAAAATATTCAATATATTTTCACTAAATATAATAATAACATAATTGAATTTTAATCTATTGCCTAAAAATTTGATTTCTACTAGTTTCACTTTTCTATTATTTTTTTCACTCCTCTGTTTTCCTTTAAAGTGATTTTTTTTGTTTTTCCTTCTGTGAAATTGTTACAATTTTATGTAATAATTGTTCTCTGGCTGGGGATTTAGCTCAGTTGGCATAAGCACCTGCCTGGCAAGTGCGAGGTCATGAGTTCAATCCCTGGTACCAAAAAAAAAATTGTTCTCTGTCCTTTACTCTGAGTTGTTATTTTTGTGTAACCAGTTGTTTCAAGCACAGACTTTCTAGGTGAATTTAATTTTCAAAAATCAAAATTTTCTGTTTTCTTTCTCTTAGTTTTTATTTTAAAATTACTCATACAGTTGAAATCTCCTGTTAATTCTCTAAGTACATGTAGATGCGATGTAGTTTTGATGAAAAATGATATGAAATTAAGTGATTGATGGCTGTCACTATAACACTGGAAAATTAACTTTACATAATTTCCTAGATGGATACTTATCTCTTTCTTCAGTAATGGGAAATATAGGAACTGGTCCAAAAATGGAGGAGTAGTGAGTGCCTGCAACTCAGCTTCTCCAGGGAAAAGTGTCTAGAGTCTGAAAATAGTAGTTTGGTGAGGAACTGAAGTGAGTGGAGTTTACCTCGGAACCATGAGGGAATTGACACAGGGAAAGAAAATAGGATAAGTGATACAGAAGAAATAGATCACACCATGAATGAGAAACTGCACAGTGCCACCAACAATAGCTGGCTAGCAACTAGTTGGAAAAGTGAACTAACAACTTTTTGTTTTTTTGCTTATGGAGAACCAGAGAATTACATCAGGACTGAAGGATTCATTAACAGTTTCAGCAAGGAAAACACTGGCCACTGATTCAACAATGGCCCTCTACAGTGAAGAGTTGGTGAGCAAGCAACCTCAGTACAAGCACCTGCAGCCACAACTGCAGAGCAAGAGCTAGCAGGGACCTCACTGTAGAGAAGGACAGAGTGTTTGAACTTGGGTTCCACAGCAGCCCCACTGTCTGCTTCACACTGTCAGGTCCCCACAGTGAATGAAGGAAAGATAGTCAGAGGAGATGGCCAGGAGTTGCAGAGTAGACAGAGGAGAATCCCATTGAGCAGCAGAGGCTGCTGAACATAGACCAGACTCCTATGGTAGGAGACCAGGATCAGCCTAAGTGACACAGGGTTGGAAGCTAACATTGGTGCTGTGTTCTCAGTGTAAGCAGATCCTGTACCCAGCACTGTTCTGGTGGTGGACTGACACCTTAGACTTCCAGCTGGAGGAGGAAACACATTCTGACTTGTGCTCTCCTCATTAACCCTAGGCTGAGTAAAAAAGCCACATGTTCAAAACAATTGGAAACTTTTAAGTTATTCTTTGATTGTATTATTTTTAAATTTTCTTTCTTTCTTTCTTTCTTTCTTTCTTTCTTTCTTTCTTTCTTTCTTTCTTTTTTGGTACCAGGAATCAAACTCAGGATCTTGTGCTTGCTGGGCAAGTGCTGTGCCGCTGAGCTAGATCTACAGCCCTATTTTCCTCTTTCTGTACATTTGCCCCTTATTTTTATTGCACTATTTTACCTTTTTTTCTTCTCTGGGTCTGTGTATGTTTCTCTTCTTCTTTTTTCTCCAAATATAGTTTATAGAGGGTAAGAGAATTCTTCCTTGTCCCTTTGTATCTCTCTTACTTTTATCCATATCTCTTCACCCAACTTATTTCTTCTGTGTCTTATTTATTTATTCTCAATTTTTCTTTTCTTTCTTCTCCCTCTATTTGTCTCCCTTTAACTTTTTTCTCCAATATTTTTGTCAGTGATAGAATTTTTTCACCCTCATTTCTCACTACCAAATTTGTACCCAGTTTTTCCTGCTATTTCCTTCTAAATATATAACATACCCTAACCATCATTAAGATCCTATCCATCCTGCTACTTCCTCCTTCCAATATCACATAGCAGAAGATTTAGAATAAAAATCTTTTTTTGCCCATTCTTTTCTCTTCTGTCTTCTAGCAAAACCTGGTCCTGAACCGTGGGGATTTAGATAACTAATTCAAATAACTGTTGGGTTCTGTTTTTCACTATTAGAAGAAACAGAGCCATCTCATTTCTTATACATTAACTGGATCAGAAGTTGGGTTGTTATGATACAGTTTAACTGTGGATTTCCTTTCTAGGTTTAAAGGAGACCAAAAATGGTCTCTTGGCAGGGTTATTTCTTAACTAATCCTGATAGGTAATATTGTAATGGCTGGAGGAGCTGGAAAGATGGCAGATCAATAAGGAGCAAAGTAAAGAGTCTCTTTGAGAGAAACAGCTTAGATGTTGGAATATAGCATCCTGGAGAAGTCCACATGGAAACAGAAGGATCCTCTCAACCCAGGAAGAAACTAAAGGTAAAAAAATAGAAAGAAAGAAAAAAAGAAAAACACAGACAAAAGGCTGTAGCCAGATGTGCTCTCACCAGAGCCCGTCCCACTGTGAATGAAATGCCACTGGAATCCAAAGAGATGCAGTCATGGTGAAGTTGGGGGTTGGCAATCCTGAAAGCCTTGGCAGGAGGAAGTAGTTGTGGAGAGAAGCAGCAGAGAAGAGAACAGCACCAGCTCGGATATCTGCACCAGCTTAAGGTGAGTGTGGGGGACTCAGTCCTCCTGCAGGAGTGGGCGATTGGCCAGGTGACATTTTGGAGTTGGGCAGGATAAGCCCAGAACCAGAACTGTAGTGGCTTCAGTTAGCCACTCCTAGTACAGAGCAGATTGGTGAGAATTACTTGGACTGAGTCCCGCCCCTATACACAATCAAATAGCAAAGGACAAGGTCTCTATGAAGCTATCCCTAACCAGCCCTGTCTGCGTGGCACACACTAATGTGGTGAAGACTCCTTGTGGTTGACCAGTTCAGATGGGGGAGGCAAGCCTGTCCCACCCCTGCTTGTACTTCAGTGGTCACCAGAAGACTGGGGAGGGCAGCAATCCTTAGCCATCACACTTCAGAGTAATCATAACTAATACAGGAAGTACTGGGGGCTCCCACTATCCACTTGTTTGGAAGAAACCAGAAACATGACAAGAGGAAGAAACAAAAGGAGGTCTCCAGCCTCCAATCCAAACAGTACTGGCCCAGGGGAGGAAAACCAAGATGAGACCAGGGATTGTAAACTTGCAGCTTCTGAAGAAGCAGCATCTAACATAAAGAAGTATCTTCATGACATTATGAAAGAACTCAAAACAGAAATACTAATACAAGTAAAGGAAGATGTAAGAAAAATAATAAAAGCAATGCTAAGCACCTATCAAAAAGACACAGATGGAAGAATGGAGGAGCATAGAAAAAGGAAGGAAACCTTTGATGAAGAACATTAAAAAAATCTAGAATACATGAAACAGGTTCAAAAATATTACCAGGAAATTAAAAACTCCATTGAAAGCTGGAAAAACTGCTTGAAACAAACTAAAGATAGACTATCAAACCTTGAAGACAGGTTTGCAACTTGCAAGCATGAAAGGAAAGATCTCTTAAAAATAACAAGGAACCAGGAAGTAACAATACAAAGGCTAGAAGATAACAAGAGAATGTATAACTTAAGAATAAAAAATGTGAGTGAATAAGCAGGGGTAAACACAAATGAAATACAAAGGTTATTTACAGAAATAATTAAATAAAACTTCCCAAGCATAGGAAAAGGAAATGATATTCAGATATATGAGACAAAAGAACCCTAGCCAGCTATAACCAAAATAGATCAACACCCAGACATATAATCAAGATCCCAGAAATTCAACACAAGAACAGAATATTAAAAGCTGTCAGAGAAAAGAAACAGATCACCTATAAAGGAAAACATCAGAATCATGACAGACTTCTTGACACAAACAGTCAAATCAAGAAGAGCTTGGAGTGAAGTATTCTAAGCCCTGAAAGAAAATAACCTCTAACCCAGACTGGTGTACCCTGCAAAACTATCTCTCAAAATTAATGGAGAAACAAGATGCTTCCCTGACAAAAAGGAACTGGGGAGTTTGTGATCACCAATCCAACCCTATAAAAAATACTGAAGGACATTCCAGAGAGAGAGAGAGAGAGAGAGAGAGAGAGAGAGAGAGAGAGAAAAGACCATGGTTTCAGGAGCAGTGACAGAGGGGGCTCCACTGAGGGGTGGACAGTGGAATGAAGGGGAAAAGTAGATAACCAATGGCAGAAAAATAGCATGGCAGAGATGAGTCAGAGAAGGTTGGCCATAATCACTAACATAGATGGCCTTGATACACTAATAAAAAGAAACACAGGGATAGTGGATCTGGAGATAGGGTCCATCAAGATGCTCTATATAAGAAATATAATTAACCTGAAAGAAGGTTTATGGACTGAAAGTCAAATATGAGAAAACAATGCTCTATGTGACAGGAAACCAGAAAAAATTGTGGGTAGCTAACTTATCAGCTGCAGGTTGGTTGGAAAGACTTACTTTTATACAATGGAGAATGACTCAGCTATAAGGAAGGAAAAACATGAGGCTCTTTTAGGTAAATGGATACAACTTGAGATCAAATTCAGGGGTAAAAATGTTCAGAACCACTTAGGTAAATAGTGGGTTGCTTTCCTAATCTAAAAACTGAAGGAGTTAGTAGGACCCAAAATGTACAATGTACTCTGTGAAAGTGAAGGGGGAGGAATTGTCTAAAATGCAAATGCAGAGTACATTGGTAATATTTTTTTTATTTAAAGAGAAAAAAACAGGAAAAGGGTAGAAATAATGAAATAATACAGAATTTCAAAAAAATGAACAGTAAGAAATCGCTAGTTGATAAATTACATATTGTCCTTTTAGAAACAGTTGTTCAAGTTACAAAATTAAAGCATGTAAAGTAGAGAGTCAAACAGTGAGACTGTAAAGAGCTACACATGCATGAGTCTCTACATGTATTTCTATCCTTTCTGTATTAGAGGGAAAAACAAAACATAGCAAGACAAAACAAAACAAATTCCTATGACAACATGAAACCAAAAGGTCATATAAAACCACAGTACAAGGTGATCTACAATGGTTACTGTGTTGTCTCTAGTTATCTTGAATAGGATTGTATATATCATCAGGCATAATTGAATATAGAACTATAATTGAATATAGCAGTACATAAAAATATTAATAAAAACAAAACTTTACAAACAGTGTAGAACTTCGAAGATAGGTAATAATCAAAACAGAGTGGGTATACTAGTGAATGTTGTCATCTTCAGTGTAGTTGCCTATACTCTCAGACTTGATACTATCAATCATAACAGATTTGAATAAAGTCTGTCAATACAGAACAGCAATCTAACAAACCAGGTTTAATTAAGATCAGTCATGGTAAAACTGTAAGTTACACAGAGCTTCAGATTAAGTTAATAAGAAATTAAGGATGATTACTGTACTATATCCTACTATTTTTGGGATAATTGTCTGTGCCATCAAATTTAGTACAAGTAGACAAATTGGAACAGAATATAATCCATCTAAACAGAGCAGTGTGAGTAATGTGGGTTTTAAATCCTGGTACACTATTAAAAATATCCTCTATCTTCTTTTTTTTAGACTATTCCTCCCCTTGCACTCCAACAGGATGCTGTGCATTTTGGGTCCCACCAACTCCCTCAATTTTTAGATTGGAGGGGCAACCTGCTATTTACCTAAGTGTTTCCAAACCTTCTTGCTTCTGAACTTAATCTCAAGTTGAATTCCTTTACCTACAAAAGCTTCAAGGTTTTCCTTCATTATAGCTGAGTAGTTCTCTACTGCACATAAGTATCCTGTCTTTCCAACCTATCTGCAAGTGGTGGTCAAGTTGCCCCTGTTTCTCTCTGGCTCCCTGCCACATAGAGCATTGTTTTCTCATATTTGATTTTTGGTCCATAAACCCTCTCTCAGGTTGATTATAGTTCTTATACAGAGCATCTCGATGGGCCCTACCTCATGATCTACTCTTCCTCTATTTCTTTTTGTTTTTTTAGTGTATCAAAGTCATCTATGTTAGAGATTATAGCCAACCTTCTTTGCCTCATTTCTGCTATGCTGTTTTTCTGCCATTGGTTGTCTAGTTTTGTTCTTCATTCTATTGCATGAGCCATTCATTGAGGCCTTTCTACCATTGTTCCTGAAATCCTGGTATTTTTTTTCTCTCTCTAGAATGTCCTTCAGTATTCCCTGTAGGGTTTGATTGGTTGTCACAAATTCTCCCAGTTCCTCTTTGTCATGGAAGCATCTTGTTCCTCCATTAATTTCTAGTGACAGTTTTGCAGCGTACATCAATTTGGTCTGAAGGTTATTTTCTTTCAGGGCTTAGAATACTTTGCTCCAACTTCTTCTTGATTTGATGGTGTGTGGAGAAGTCTGCCATGATTTTGATGGGTTCCCTTTACAGGAGATCTGTTCCTTTTTTTGATAGATTTTAGTATTCTGCTTTTATATTGAATTTCTGGCATCTTGATTATTATATGTCAGGGTGTAGCTCTGTTTTGGTTGTAGGTGGCTGGAGTTCTGTATGCCTCATATATCTGAATATCATTTTCTTTTCCTATGCTTGAGTAGTTTTCCTTAATTATTTCCATGAATAGCCTTTGTAATTCCTTTGTTTTTATTCCTTCTTCACTCACATTTATTATTCTTAAATTATGGATTCTTTTGTTGTCTTCTAGCCTTTGTGTCATTACTGCCTGTTTCCTTGTTATTTTTAAGAGATCTTTCCTTTTCATGATCACACATTGCAAACTTGTCTTCAAGTTTTGATAGTCTATCCTTAGTTTCTTTTAGGCAGTTTTGTCAGGTTTCAATAGAGTTTTTAATTTCCTGGTAATCTCTTTGAATCTGTTTCTGTATTCTAGGTTTTCTTTTTCTCCTTTTTTTGTGTTCCTCCCTTCTCCTGTCTGTGTCTTCTTGAGAGGTGCTTAGCATTTCTTTTATTAATCTACTTATATCTTGCTTTATCTGATTTAATATTTAAGTTTTGAGCTCATCTATTGGGTCCTGAAGATATTTCTTAATGTCCATTGATGCTGTATCTGATGTTGCATGTTTGCTGCCCTCAGTCTCTTTTATATTTTCCTCTCCTGGATCCATGTTTTCAGCATTTTGAGCTGGGGACTTTTTTAGTTTCTCTCTCTTGTCATGTTTTTAGTTTCTTCAATACAGATATACAGTGGAGGTCTCAGCCCCTTTCCTCATTGGTTATGGTTCTTCTGAAGCATGCTGGTGAGGGATTTTTTTCCCTCTCCTGTTTGTTTTTTTCATTGAAGTGTAAGCAGGGGCTGCATATGCTGGTCCCTTCCCACTGGGCCACTTAACCTTTGTGGGGCTTCACTGGGTTAGTGTGTGCTAAGTGTAGGGAATCAGTTTGAGACAGCTTATTGGGTCCCAGTGAGGAGGCATGACCTATTCCAAGCAGATCCCACCAATCTGCTCTGGGAAGTGAGCAACCAACTGAAGTCACTGTCATTCCTAGTTCAGGCTCCTCCTGCTTGATTTTGACATGTCATCCATTTGGTTGCACCCTTTCTGTCAGGGATGTGACTTATTCTCAGCACTCACTGCAGGCTAATGGAGGTCCCTTGCTGGCTCCATTTTCCATTGGGCTTGCCAACCTCTGTCTTCAGCATGACCATTTAGTTGCTGCGGCACAATTTTGAGTGGTCCAGAGGGTTTGGGCCGCTCTGGCCATTCGCAGCTGGTGGCAGCTGTGCGAGCTTGGGCTGCTCCAGCCAGTCATGGTGGTAGCATGAATTCAGGCAGCTGGAGAGCACTGTGGCACTATTCTTAGCTTCTTCAGTGGTAGCTCCGGGACTGAGTGTTTGACCAGCTTTTTTGCCTTTAGTTTCTTCCTAGGTCGAGAGGATCCATCTCCCTGTGTCCAGACCTCTCTAGGATGTTTTGTTGCAGCATGAGTTGTCTCTCTCAGGGGAGGCTCTGTATCCTGTTACTTATCAATCTACCATTTTTTTTCACATTAGTAATCTTGTATCATGATTTGAAACCCATATTGTTTTCATCACTCTGTTTAGTTTGGTTATATTCTGTTCCAGTTTGTCTACTTGTACTAGATTTGATGGTATAGATAGCTATTTCAAAAATAGCAGAATATAAGATGGTAACCATTTTTAATTTCTTATTAACTTAATCTGAAGCCCTGTATTGCTTTCATTGTCTTGTTTTGATGATTTTATTTGAATCTGTTTTGTTCAGTCACTGTCTTGTTTTGACTGATTTTATTCGAAACTGTTATGTTTGACATTATCAAGTCTGAGAGTATAGATAACTACTCTGAAGACAATAAGATTCACTATGATACCCATTCTGGTTTGACTATTATCCTCTTTTGAAGTTGTATAATGTCTCTAATGTTTTGTTTTTATTGATTTTGTTCTGTACTGCTATGTTCAATTTTATTGTGCCTGATGATATGGGCAATTCTATTGAAGATAACAAGAGACATCATGTTAACCATTGTAGATAACCTTGTATTGTGGTTTTAAATCATGTACTATGTCCATCCTTTTGTTTTGAATGACCCCATTTTGGTTTTTTTCTAATTTGATTTTATTCTTTTCAAAATAAAAAAATAAAAATTGTAATGATTTAACCTATTACTAATGTAGCTGATTTAATTGCATAAAAATAATTCAAAATGGACAATTTCATGCTAATGAGTGTGTCTGCAATTCTACCATCATAATCAGAAAGTGAGACCAGAAGAGTTACTAAGCCAAGAACTCAGATTGGTCCAGACTCTACAAGAATGCCTGAAATCTGGTAGAAAGAAGCCCTGAGACTGAGTTCATTGCAGTATTGTAATACAAGCATCAGAGCTGTTATTGGGATGTAAACAAAGACATTCTCTAGCAAAGAATATTCTTAGGAATCACATATGCAATGAATCATTAGAATACATAATCTGTGGTCCCACTGGACATCTTATAGGCTTAAATTTTTGTATTTTTCTTTATTTAGTAATGTAGGGTTATGTTATGTTCTTTTATGGTTTCTAGTGTTTATTAGATTGTTATTTTAATGTTTTTATTTTTATTTTTGGCTCTTAGTAGGTGTCTAGATTGTCTCCCTTAACTCAGTTTTCACTATCTGGTCTTTACATCGACCCAGAGAGAATATTACTGACATGCTTTTCCAGTCTTTTTCCAAACACATAAACTCCTCTTCTTAAGTTTTAAAATTCCCCATACTTAGCTCTCTTATAATCCTTATCTTTTCTTGTAGTATTCCTCAATCCTTCCCGTACTAAGCCACTGTATCTACTATATTTTACCTAGATTATTCTTCTCCTTATCAGTAGGTTCTATCCCATAGCTTTCTTCAATCACAAAGAAAACCCCAGTTCTCTCATATCTAGCTCTTTCCCTTACAAAACATCCTCTTAAAACTTCTAACACTAACACTTCAACTCAACTAAAGGTACTCCAATAAAATTAGACCCCAAATCAATCTTCTCTTCTCATCTACCACTACTGTCTTCATAAACTCCCCATCAGTTTCTAACACTCCTTAGCCCAACCTTTTTATTCTCCTCACCCCACCTTTCCTACCTAACTGAAGAACCACAAACAATAAAAAGTCATAGTATGCACAGAGAATAGACAAAGTTGGGAAATACAACTGCAAGAACCATAAACAGAAGCATTGTAAAATTCAATCTGTTGATGGTGTTATAACCAGAAATAATTATTTTGGCAAAACACAGGGACAGAGTAGAAATCATTTAAAATGAACAACAGAAGAAATAAATACTAGCACTGGGCATAAATCTGAGTTGTTCATGGGGAGGCAACTTTCTACTAAAAATCTTATAAATCCCTGTAAGCCACAAACTCTCCTCACTTCTCCGGTCCCCAGCCTGCAGTTACCCTCACTCCCAGAAAAGCAGGAGTAAAAAGAATATATACAGAAGCATTAGGAGAATAGGAATGCAGGCAAACATTGCAAAATCCTTCAACTCTCCCAAGAAAGAGCAAAGGGTAACAAAGTGGGAAGAAAACAAATCCCAAGTCACAGAAATCTATGAAAAGTTCATAAAATAGAAGAAGTAAATAGATGATTTGAAAGCATAAATGATCCAAAAGGTTGCAGCAATTTCATTCAATCTAACCAAAGTACATTTTAGGGAAGTGGGTAAAAAAGTAGACCAGCTAACCAAACAGTTTAAAACATGAATGACAGATTCAACAATGATATGGAATCCTTGAAAAGATGTCAGACAAAAAATTGAAATAAAGAACTGTATAGAAACTTTGGTGGGGGGCAGGTATTTGGGATTGAACTCATGACCTCGTGCTTACCAAGCAGGTACTTGTGCTGCTGAGCTAGACCTCCATCCTTAAACTGTATGGAATTATGCACTGCATAAATGACTCATGTGAAGACATAATGTCTAATATTGAGGACAAAATAGTGAATTACAATAAGGAGTTCAAAGAATTGTAAAAGAAAATCAGAGAAGAAAAGACTATTTAGCAGGTACTGGGGGGACCACAAGAGCAATCTAAGAATAATCAGAATTAGAGAAAAAAACTAGAAGATTGGACAGATGGATTCACAGGAATGCTTGCAATAATTATGTAAGAAAATTTCTCAAATATAAGAAAGAATTTTAAAACACAATTTGGTTGCATTCAAAATGCAAGTAAGTCATACTTATAGAACACAAAACAATTATAATAAAAAAGTTCACCAAGGTCATATCCTCATTAAATTATAAAAAACAAAACAAAACTAGAATTCTAAAAGCAGCCAGAGCAAAAAAATATCACATATAAAGATAAATCAATCAGAATCACAGAATACTTCTTAATACAAATCCCAAAGGCCAGAAGCACTTGGAGTAACATATTTCAAGTGGTAAGATCAAATAACTTCTAACCCAGATTAACTTACCCAGGAATGGTACCTTTCAAAATAGATGAAGTAAGGTATTTCCATGAAAAAGACCAGCTCAGAAGATATTTGAATGCTAAACCACTTAAAAAAGAAATATTTAAGAATATTCTCAACAAAAGCAATGTATTGGACATAGCTAAAAACAAAGAAGAAACTTGCAAATCCACTTATAAACAGCAATAAAAACCATGAGAAAACGTAAAACAAAGGATACACCAACAGAAGTTAATGATATTAAAAAAGTTATACATCTCAGTAATATCTCTGAGTGTTAATGGCCTCAACTCTCCAATTTAAAGATACAAATAGGCAGTGTGAATGAAAAAACAATCTAATAATTAGTTGCACTCAAGAAACTCATGTAATCCTAAAAGATATTCATAGAAGGAACCCTAAAAATTGCAAAACAATATTTCATGCATCAAGAACTCCCAAACAAGTAGAGGATAGCACTCAAATATGAGATACAGTAAACTTCAAGCTAAAACTGTTTAGAAGAGACAAAGAAAGTCACTACCCATTAATTGAGGAAACATTCCAACAAGAAGAGATAGTGTTGATAAGCATACATGCACCAAATATTGGAGCATACATCTTTCTAAAACAAAAACTGCTGAAATTAAAAGATCAAATAAACACTAACAGAATCATAGTAGGGGATTTTAACACTCCACTTTGCAAAGAAACTGAACAACAACTACAACAACAACAAGAAAACAATAAACAAACTTCAGAGCTGACCCACACCTATGAACATATGGATTTAATGGATATACACAGACTATTCCATTCCTCTACAGCACAGCATACATTCTTTTCAACAGCACATGGTACCTTTTCCAAAATAGACCATGTAGTTGTCTATAAAGCCTGCTTAGATAAATATAAAAGAATAAAAATTATCTATATATAGTATCAGACCACTGTGGAATGAAAATAGAAATCAATGACAGAAGAAATTTTGGAAAAAGCAAAAGTTCCTGGAAAATTAATAATGTACTCCTACACAACTCATTTGTCACAGAAGAAATCAAAGAAGAAATTAATAAATTTATGGACGTTAATGACAGTACAACTTGTAGAAACCTCTGGAACACTATAAAAGCAGTTCTAAGAGGAAAACTCAAGCAATCAATGCTCACATTAAGAAAACAGAGCTTGCTCAAATAGATAACTTTATGAGAAATATTAAGATACTTGACAAACAATGACAAACCAGCTCCAGGCCAAAATTAAGGAGAGAAAGTATAAAAATGAGAGTAGAAATAAATGAAATTGAGACTAAAAAAGGAGTAAAAAATTTAAGAAGTTGAGAAGTCAGTTCTTTGAAAGAATAAATAAAATAGATACTCAGACTAAGGTGAAGAAAGACTTCTACCAATGCAATTAGAAATAAAAAGGTGAAGGTGAGAAGGTAAGAAAAGAATCCTATCAGTTCAATCAGAAATGAAAAAAGTAAAATTATAACAGATACTATGGAAATCCAGAAGACAGTAGCTACTTTAAATAATTATATTCCAAAAAAGTTATCAAATTTTGAATAAAAAGCCAGATTGTTAGACACATAAAAACTGCCAAAATTAATCCAAGAAGACAGAATATGCTTAATAATTGAATAACAAGCAGCAAAATTGACACACTAATAAAGAATCCACCAACTAAAAAAAGCCCAGCATCTGAAGAATTCTCTACTGAATTTAAAAAAACTTTAAAGATTGTATATAACCAATACTTTTCAAGCTCATCAAAGAAAGTTAAAGGACTGGCATGCTCCCAAAGTCATTTATAGAATCTTGAATCAGCCTAATCACAAAACCCAACTAAAAAGGCAAACTATAGGCCTTCTCCTGAATAAATATTGATGAAATAATCTTCAACAAAATACTACTAAACAAAGTGCAGCACATTTTCAAAAGATCATCATGATTGAGTAGTTTCCATCCCAGAGATGTAAGGATGATTCAAAACATGTAAGTCATTAAATATAGCACATCACATAAACAGAAGCAAGTTAAATGCTGTATGATCATATTGATAAATGCAGAAAAGGTTTTTGGCAAAATCCAACACATTTCATGATAAAAATCTTGAAGGAAACAGGTAAAGAATGATCATATCTGAATATGAAAAAAGTTTATTATGACAGATGAATAGCCAGCACCAAACTAAATGGGGGAAAGCTAGAAGCATTCTCCTTAAAATTAGAAATAAAATAAGGATGACCTTTATTGCTTTTTCTATTCAACATAGTATTTGAAACATTAGTCAAAACAATTAGGCAGGAGAAAGAAGAGAAAGGGATGCATGTAAGTAATGAAGAACTCAAATTATCATTATTTGCAGATGATATGATACTGTACATAGAGGACACAAAAACCACTCTTAGAATATACACTGAACTTCAGCAATATAGCAGGATACAAGATAAATACACAGAAGTGATTCACATTTGTTCACACCAACAAAGTATGGCATGAGGAGGAGATTTTGAAAATAACACCATTCACAATAGCTTGAAGAAAAATTAAATACTTCATAATTAACCTAACCAAAGAAGTGAAAGGCCTCTACACAGAAAACTACAGTACTCTAGAAAAGAGGATTGAAGAAGACATCTGAAAATATAAAGACTTTCCCTGCTTCTGGATAAGTACAATCAATATTGTCAAAATGACAATACTCCCAAAACTGTTACACAGCTTCAGTACAGTCCCAATAGTCCCAATCAAAATACCAGCAACATACTTTGCAGATCCTGAAAAACTAATCCTAAAATTAATATGGAACCAGAAGAGATCCAGAAAAGGGCAAGCAATTTTGGATAATAAGAACAAAGGAGGAGGCATAGGAATAACTGACTTTCAGTTCAATTGCAAAGCAAGTGATTAAAAATGGCATGGTACTGGCACAAAAAACAAAACCATGGATGAATGGAACAGAATTGTTCCATTGGAACAGGATATAGAAGATTTCCCTGACACATTCAGCTATCTGAGCTTCAACAGGGGCCAAAAGCATAGTTGGAGGAAAGACAGCACATTAAACAAATGGTGCTGTATCTGTGTACAGAAGATTAAAACTGGACCCTTATGTCTCACTATATACTGAATTAAAATAAAAATTGATCCAAGTTTTAAACATTAAAATAGAAACATTGAACTTACTGAAACATAAAACAGGTAAAACATATGAAGACATAGGCAACGATTTTCTAAACAAAATCCCAATTGCACAAGAAACGATAGTAAAAAATCAACAGATGGGATTATATCAGAATTAAGAGTGCTGTACATCAAAAGAATCAATCAGTAGAGTCAAGAGACAATGTGAAGAGTGGGAAATAAATTTTTGCTGCCACTTCTCAAAGGACTAGTATCTAGAATATATGAGGGACTCAAAAAAAGTTGAACACCTTAAATTAAAATTAAAGATGCAGTCAAGAAATGTGCAAGAAACAAATGTGCAAGAGAAAAAGACAAACAGAAGAAAGACAAGCAGTAAACAAATATATGAAAAAAATGCTGAACATCTTTGGCCATTATAGAAATGCAAATTAGAGCAGTGTTAAAATACCACCTTACTTTAGAAAGAATGGCAATCATTAAGAAATCAAACAATAACAAATTATAGTGAGGCTGTAGTGAAAAAGGAACATACCTTCACTGTTGGGAATGTAAAATAGTATAGTACAACCATTAGAAAATTAGTGTGGAGATTTTGCAAAAAATGGAAATTAGAAATTTCATTTTATCCATTGATTCCCCCTCCTAAGTGTCTGCCTCAAAGTGGTTAAGACATGATGTTACAGTGGTACATGCATATCAATGTTTCAACTCATAATAGTTAAAAAACTTTAGAAGCTGTATACTCATCAACATATGACTGGGTAAAGAAAATGTGATATCTACACACAGTGGAATATTACTCTACTATAAAGAATGACAGATTTGAGACATTTGTAGGAAAGTGAACACACCTGGAAAATATAATGATGGATGAAATAAACCAGACTCACAAGCTTAACTAACATACGGCATCTCTACTGAGTCAGGCAAAGTACAAACAAAGAGAATAATAAAGAATCCACTGCAGTTACCTGCATTCTGCCCTGGGAACTTAAAGTATGCTAGGTAATTCACAGTGCATGAGAAAAGCTTTGGAATATCGCTCCCAGCTGGCAAGACCCAACCCAGCATCCCAAATCACCAGAAGACATACGGGAAGTCCCAGTGGGTCTAGCTGGGCCATGCCCAGTGACTTCCAAGTGGCTAGCACTTGCCTGCATTCTGCTCCAGGAGCCCAAAGTGTGCAAGGTGATCCTCAGCACATGGGGAAGCTTTGCAAAATCACTTGAAACCTAGAAATATAGGAAAATGACAAAATGAAAGACCAAAATGCAATCTCAAACCTCCAACCCATCCCAAGCAAGCCTAAGAGACATGGACATAGAACAAAATATAATCCATACACCTGAAATCCCTGAAATGATAACAAGTAAAGTAAAGAAACAAGTCTAGGAAGCTATAAAAAAACTCAGATCAGAAATGATCTCCCAGGTAAAAGAAGAAATGATAAATGTAATGAAAGAAATGCTGAGCACATCTAAATAAGACATAGTTAAAATATTAGAGGAATAATGCAAAAAGATGGAAACCCTGAATGAATAATATAAGAAACAAACAGAATACATGAAGCAGATTCAAAGAGATATACAGGAAAACTGCCTCAGTGAAAGCAAAGATAGAAATTCAGACCTCAAAGACAAGATTGCAGCTAGTGAACAGGAATGGAAAGATCTTTTAAAAATAACAAGGAACCAGGAAATAACAATCCAATAGTTGCAAGATGATGTAAATAAAAACACCATAAGATTAATAGGGATAAATGAAAAAGAAGGGGACAACACAAATGATATCAAGAGGCTATTTACAGAAGTAATAGCTGAAAATTTCCCAAACATGAGAATGGAAACTGACGTACAGATTAGTGAAGCATATAGAAATCCAAATAGCCATAACCAAAATAAAACTACATCCAGACATATAATAATCACAATCCCAGAAATCCAACACAAGAACAGAATATTAAAAGCTGTTGAGAGAAAAGACAGATCAACTATAAAGGAAAACCTATCAGAATCACAGCAGACTTTCCAACACAAACAATGAAATCAAGAAGAGCGTAGAGTGAAATACTTCAGATACTAAAAGAAAATGACTACCAACTCGGACTGCTGTACCCTGTAAAACTGTCCTTCAACATGGATGGAGAAATAAGATACTTCCATGACAAAGAACAGCTGAAGAACTTCATGACCACCAAACCAGTCCTGCAAAGAATACTGAAAGATGTTCTAGATAGATATAGGAAAAAACCACTAAGCAAGGCAAACAATTAACAGAGTGGAAAGGTAAACAATCAACAGCAGAAAGATAACTTGTCAAAAATAAATCTGTATGTATCAGTTATAATCATTAATGTAAATGGCCTCAATTCACCAACTAAAAGAAACAGACTGGCAGAATGTATCAGGAAACAACATCCCACCAGATTCTGTATACAAGAAACCCATCTAACCCAAAACGAAACTCATAGACTGAAAGTCAAAGGATGGAAAACAATACTTCATGCAACAGAACAAACAAACAAACAACAACAACAACAACAACAAAAAAGCAGGGGTAGCTGTTCTGTTTGCAGACAATGTGAACTTCAAACTAAGAATGATCTGAAGAGATAAAGAAGGCCACTACATACTAGTTAGTAGAAAACTTCAAGAGGAAGGGATGACAATCATAAATATATGTGCACCAAATTTGGGAGCACCCAGTTATACCAAACAAATATTAACAGAAATTAAAAATCAAATAAGAGTGCCAGACAGGCAAGTGAAAGGTCATAAGTTTGATTTCTGGTACAAAAAAAATCAAATAAGAAAAAAAAAACAATTATAATGGGAGACCTTAACATGCCATTGGCATAAAGGAACAGCTCAACTAGACAGATAATCACAAAGAAAAAACAGAGCTGAATCACACCTGTGAACAAATGGACTTGGTGGATATATACAGAGTGTTCCACCCAACAACATCAGAATATACACTCTTCTCAGCAGCACATGGGACATTCTGCAAAATAGACCATATATTAGTGCACAGAACATGTTTAAGTAAATGCAAAAGAATTGAAATTATCCCATGCATGTTATTGGATCATAGCACCATGAAACTAGAAACTAAGGACAGAAGAAACTGAAAAACCCCCACACACATGGAAATTGAATAATACACTCCTGAGCAATAAGTGGGTCACAGAGGAAATTAAAGAAGAAATTAAACAATATCTACAAGTAAATGAAATTTCAGAGTTGGTTCTTTGAAAGAATAAATAAAATTGATTTTATTTATTTCAAATTTTATTTTAAAAATGAAAGAAAAACCTTATTTAAAAAAGGAAAGAAAAAAACTCAAATTCATGCAATAAGGAATGAAAAGGTAAAATCACTCCAGACTCTGGAAATACAGAAGATCATTAATACCTATTTTGAAGACCCCTACTCTCATAGGCTTGACAACACAAAAGAAATGGACCGATTCCTAGAAACATAGGTATTTCCAAAGCTGGAACAATAAGAGGCAAAACTGCTGAATAACCCAATTGCAATTTACAAAGTTGAAAATGTAATTATATCCTTACCAACAAAGAAAAGCCCAGGTCCAGATGGACTCCTTGTGGAATTCTACAAGAAATACAAAAAAAAATTTAATGCAAACACTCTTCAAACTCTTCAGTGAAATTTGAAGGGAAGAAATTCTCTCTAACTCATTCCTTCAACCAAATATTACTCTAGTACCAAAACCTGAGAAAGACCCAACCAATAAAAGAACTACAGGCCAATCTCCCTAATGAACATAGATGCAAATTCTCAATAAAATATTGGCAAACAGGATGCAACAAATCATAAAGAAGATTATATACCATGACCAAGTGGGATTCATCCCAGGCATGCAGGGATGGTTCAATATCTGAAAATTAATAAATGTAATCCACCATATCAATAAAGCAAAAATAAGAATCACATGATTATTTCTATAGATGCAGAAAAAGCTTTTGATAAAGTCCAACACTTATTAATGATAATAACTTTCAGAAAATTGGAATAGATGCTATTTACCTTAATATGATAAAAGCAATCTGTAACAAACCAACAGCCATCATCATATTAAATGGCCAAAAACTGAAAGCCTTTATCTTAAAATCAAGAACAAGACAAAGATGTCCCTTATCTCTGCTCCTATTCGACATAGTACTGGAAATACTAGCCAAAGCAATTAAACAAGAGAGAGAAATAAAAGGAGTAAGGATAGGAAAAGAAGTTAAATTATCATTATTTGTAGATAACATGATACTCTACATAGAAGACTCCCAAAACTCCATTGAAAGACTCCTAGATATAATAAATAAATTCAGTTATGTAGCTGGATACAAAGTCAGCACTCAAAAATCAATAATATTTCTATACACTAACAACAAAATCACTGAGAGAGAAATAAGAGAAGCCACACTCTTCACAATATCAACCAAAAAATGAAATAATTAGCAATTAGGAATCAATCTAACAAAAGAAATAAAAGATCTATTCAGAGAAAATTATAATATCCTGAAAAAAGAAATTGAAGAAGATCTCAGAAAATAAAAAGACATATCTTGTTCTTGGACAGGAAAAACAAATATTGTGAAAATGGTCATTCTCCCAAAATTGTTACACAGATTCAATGCAATCCCAATGAAAATACCACTAACATAACTCATAGATCTAGAGAAATCACTCCTAAAATTCATCTGGAGCCAGAAGAGATCTAGAAAAGCAAAGACAATTGCCTAAGCAACAAAGGCAAGGCAGGAAGCATCACAATCCCTGAGTTGAAGTTATACTACAAAGTTACTGTAATAAAATCAGCATGATACTGGAATAAAAACAGATCTGAAGATCAAAGGAATAGATTAGAGGATACAACCACAACTACAAACACACTCAACCACCTTATCTTTGATAAAGAGGCCAAATATGTGCACTGGAAGAAAGATAGTCTCTTTAGTAAATGGTACTGGAAAAACTGGCTCTCCATATGCTGAAAACTAAAACTAGACCAATGCCTGTCATCATATATTAAACTAAAGTCTGAATGGATCAAAGATCTAAATATGAAAACAGAAACACTAAATCTGCTGGAAGACAAAGTAAGTAGAAATCTTGAAGACATAGGGGTAGGTAGAAAATTCATGACAAGAATCAAAACCACAGGAAATACTTCACAGAATCAATACATGAGATCATGTTTTATTAAAGAATTTTTGCTTTTTGAAACAAATCTCCAGCAAAGTGAAAAGAAAATCTACAAATAGGGAAAAAAATCTCAGTCAACTGTTCCTTAGACAAAGGACTTCTGTCTAGAACTTATAAAGAATTACAAAAAATCAGACCCTCGACATTCAAAGACCCAATTCAAAAATGGGTATCTGAGATAAACACACAGTTCTCAGTTGAAGAAATACAAATGGCAAATAAATACATGAAAAAATGTTCAGCATCATTAGTCATTAGAGAAATGCAAATTAAAACCACACTGAGATTCCATCTCGCTCCCGAAAGAATGGCCAGGATAAAGAAAATTACCAACTACAAATGCTGGAGAGGCTATGGGGAAAAAGGAACTCTTCTGCACTGTTGGTGGGAGTGTAGACTGGTCCTATCATGGTGGAGGTCAGTCTGGATGTTCTTCAAAAAGCTGGGATTGGAAATCCCATTTGACCCTGCTACTTCACTTCTGGGCATATTTCCAGAAGAACTGAAAATGTCATATCACAATGATATATGTGCACCCATGTTTGTAGCAGCACAATTTGTAATAACCAGATCTTGGAAACAATCTAAATGCCCATCAACTGAGGAATGGATAAAAATATGTGGCATATTTATATAATGGAATACTACTCAGATATAAAAAATGATCACATTGAGATATTTATAAATAAATGGATGCAACTTGAGACAATACTCATAAGTGAAATAAATCAAACTCACATGTGTAAATACTGTATAGTCTTCCTAGTGTAAGAAATTGTAAGAGTACATAAGATACAAAGTCCTCAATAAATGCAGAGAAATGATAAGAATCTGCTTAAAGAGGAAAAAATAATATCTCAGGGAAAAGGAGGAAAAAGAAAAAGGAAAGGAAACAAAAAATATCTAAAATTGTATAAACACCCTTAGGATAGCTAAGATGACTGCTATAAATTCTGAGTTCTTGGAACAAAACAGTTAACATTCATAGGATTGAAACAATTGTGCATGTCAGTGTCTGGTGATCTGAGGAACTCTTGAAGATCATTATGTAAAATAACAACCCTAGTTATGCTCCTACCTCCTTTTTTTGAAAGCCTATATTGTCAGTTTTTTGGACTCTTTGCCACAGTTATTTATTTGTCTTTTTTTTCTTGTTTTTCTAGTAATCTGTTTTGTTTTGGTTTGTTTTTGCCTCTAATACAGAAAGGATAATTATACATGTAGAGGCTTATACATGTGTAGAACTTCCCCTAAACTTGATTATATTATGCGTGATGAAATGAACAGCTACTTTGAAGGAAAAGAGACATTATGGTATCCATTGCTGATTCAATGTCTTCATGCTGTAAAATCCAGTAATGCTATTATTCTTCCTTCATAGTGGTTTTAGTCTGTTTTGTATTGTTTAATTTCAACATACATAAAAGTATGGACAGCTATTTTGAAGAGAATGAGAGACATTATGGCAGCCATTGTTGATTTTCCAATCGTCTGGATTTGAAGGCCTATAATACCTTCATCATTCTGTTCTGACCATTTAATACTCTTTTGTTTTGTATGAATTCATTGCGTGTGAAAATATGGACAACTATTTAGAAGAAAACAAGAGACTATGGTAGCCAATGATGATCTCCTATTGTCTTGGTTTGAAATCTGTGTCACTTACATTGTTTTCTTCTGATTTGCTTTGTTCTGTTGTGTTATGCTTAATTTTACTCTCTATAAAATAATATTTTAAAAAAGAATCCATGGAAGGGGACAAGAAGGTGGATCTCTTACAACAGGGGAATAACTCAAGGGAAGAAGCATGAAAGATGAGGAGAAGGGAAAACAGAAATGAATAAAAATGCTCCATGTACAAGAACATAATGACCTCAATTATGTAAACATTATATGCCATAACATAAACTAAAATCAATAATATCAACAAGGATGAAAAATTAAATAAGGGAATTAGAGGAGGGGGGAGGAAAGGGCAAGGTGTGTGCATGTAACCGTTCCCAAGATGATTATGAATTGCAAATATGTACTAGTAAAATAACAATTACAAATTAAAACAAGACATTTTAATTAACTTTATTAGTATATTTTAGATATACATAACCATGTTCATTATAGAGAATTTCTATCTGTATACCATATATCTTGATTCTCCTTTTTCTCCTATTCCCCTCCTCTCCCTTTAATCCATCTTCATCTTATTATTTACAAAAACTTTCTTTCCATTTTTACTTCTTTTCTCTTTTATTTTTTTCTTTTCCCTTCATTTCTTCTTTCTTCCCTACCCCTAATTCACCTTCTCATTTGAACATTTTCTTCCTGTGTCATATTATCTATTATATATTTTGGTCCTTACTTACATTTCTGGTTTCTCTTGACAGAAAAATAACATGATATTTACACGTGTATTCAATTTATTTCACTTAAGAGTACAGTCTCAAGGTCCATCCATTTACCTAGTAATACCTTGAGTTTATCATTCTTTATGGGTGAGTACTACTCCAAAGTGTAAAAAAAATCCACATTTTTTTATATTTTAAAAAGAAAGAACAATAAAAACAATAAAAACAATGGCACAGAATTTCAAAACAAGATAATATGAAATTAGCCATGGTTAATATATTGAATTGTTATCTTCATAGTAGTTGCTCAGATTGCAAGATTTAGGTATGCAAAATTGATCAAAAATATAAACACAAGCCTTTCTTTTTAATGAACTAACAGAAATAAGTAGCATCATTACCTTAGCTATCCTGTTAATAGCACTTCTTTCTTCTCTCCTATCCCCCATCCTAGTTATTCTTTTCTTTTGAGCAGTTTCTTTTTCACAATATCTATTGTACCTTTTGGCTCTAATTTAATCTTCAGTTTCTTACCCCAGGGAGACAATATGGTGTCTACATATGCAAGTCTAATTTATTTCACTTATGAGTATTGTCTCTAGTATATCCATTTACCTACAAAAACCTAGAGTTTATCCTTCTTTATAGCTAAGCAGTACTTTATTGTACAAAGTACCACATCGTTTTATCCAGTCCTCAGTTGATGGGCATTTAGGTTGTTTCCAAGATTTAGCTATTAGAAATTGTGCCATTATAAACATAGGTGCACATATATTGCCATGGTGCTATGTTTTTAGTTCTTCTTGGAAAATACCTAGAAGGGGAATAGTTGTGTTGAAAGGAAGCTCTACTTTTAGTTTTCTGAGAACTCTCCACACTGATTTTCACAGTGGTAGTACCAGTCTATACTCCCATCAACAGTGTAAAGAGTTCTGTTTTTCCCACAACCCACCAGCATTTGTTATTCATTTATTTCTTGATGATAGCCATTCTTTCATGGTGGTGAGATGGAATCTCAATGTTGTTTTAATTTGCATTTCTCAGTGTTGAACATTTTTTTTCCTGTATTAATTTGCCACTTGTGTTTCTTCATTTGAGAAGTGTCTATTAATCTCAGATGCCCATTTTGGACTGGGTCTTTGAATTTAGGGGCTCTGATATTTTTCAGTTCTTTATATGTTCTAGATAGAAATCCTTTGTATGAAGGAGAGTTGGCTAAAATTTTTCCAACTCTGAGATTTCTTCTCACTCTGTTGGTGATTTATTTTGATGTGCAAAAAACTTTTTAATAAGATGAGACCTCAGTTTTTGATTCTTTGAAGTACTTCTCATGCAGTTTGATTTTTGTTTATGAACTCTCTGCCTACCTTTATCTTCAAGAGTTCCACTTGGTCTCGCTTCCACTATAATTAGTGTTTCTCTTTTAATTTTTAGATCTTTGATTCATTTTTACTTTAGTGCATGGTGATAGACATGGGTCTAGGTTTATTGTTTGGTATGTGGAAAGCTGGTTTTTCCAGCACCATTTATTAAAAAGGCTATATTTCTTCCAGGGAACATGTTTGGCTCCTTTGCAAAGATAAGGTGGCTGAGTGTGTTTGTAGTGGTTTGTGCATTAGCTAACCTGTTCCTTTGATCTTCAGGCATATTTTTTTATGGTATCATGCTGATTTTATCACAGTAGCTTTATAATGTACTTTTGAGTCAGGGATTATGATGCCTCTTGTCTTATCATTGTTGTCAAGGATTTTTTTGATATTCTACGCTTTTTTCTGTTTCCAAATGAATTTTAGGAATGTTTTCTTTATATCTGGGAGGCATGTTAATGGTATTTTGATTGGCATTCCATTAAATCTGTATTGCAGTTTTGGGAGTATGGCCATTTTCACAATGTTAGTTCTTCATGTATGTGAGCAAGGAATATCTTTCCATTTTCTGTTGCTGACCTCTTTTTTCAGAATATTGTAATCTTCAATGTATATATCTTCTATTTCCTTTGTTAGATTGATTCCTAAATATTTTATTTCTTTGGATTATAGTGTGAAGGGCATTGTTTCCCTGATTTCTCTCTGTGTGATTTTGTTGTTCGTATATAGGAATGCTATTGATTTTTGAATGTCACCTTTTATTCAGACACATTATTTAATTTGCTTGTTAATTCTGGAAATCTTTTGGTGCTGCTTTGGGAGTCTCCTGTGTAGAGTATCATGTCATTTGCGAATAATGATAATTTAAATTTTCCATTCTTATCCTTATTCCTTTTATTTTTTTCCCTTGTCTAATTGCTCAGGCCAATGTTTCCAGAACTGTATTGAATGGGAGTGATGATAGTGGACATCCTTGTCTTGTTCCTGATTTATAGTGAAAGCTTTTTGTTTTTGTCTGTTCAGGATGATGTTAGTTGTTGGTTTGTCATAGATGATTTTCAACAGAATGTGTTAAAGACCATCTGATACAATTTTCTATAGCATTTTTATTCATGAATAAATGATAGACTTTATAAAAAATTTTGCATCTATTGAGATGATCATGTGATTTTTTGTCTCTATTGATATACCATATTAGATTTATTGATTTTCATATGTGGAAGCATCCCTGCATTCCTGGAATGTATCCCACTAGGTATAATGTATAATCTTTTTGATGATTTGCTGGATTCTATTAGCTAGTATTTTATTGAGGATTTTTTCATCTATGTTCATTAGGAGATTAGCTTGTATTTCTCTATTTTGGTTAAGCTTTTTGCCAGTTTTAGTGTCAGGGTAATACTTGCCTCTAGGAATGAGTTAGGGAGGATTGCTGCCATTTCAATTTCATTAATGAGTTTGAGGAACATTGGCATCAAATCTCTAAACTTCTTGTAAAATTCAGCTGTGAATCCATCATGACCTGGGTTTTTCTTTGTTGCTAAGCTTTTCATTATGTTTTGAATTTCAGTACTTGATACTGAGTTAGTAAAAAATTTTATTTAGCTTAATATATTTCTAGGAATTTGTCCATTTCTTCTGTGTTTTCCATCCAGGGGGAATAAAGGTTTTCAAAGTAGGTATTGATGATCTTCTGAATTTCCACAGGATCTGTAATAATTTCACCATTTTTAGTCCTCAGTGCATAAATTTCAGTTTTCCTTTCCTTTTTTTGATAAGCTTAGCCAGGGTTTTATCAATTTTGTTTATTTTTTCAAAGAACCAACTCTTCAGTTTGCTAATTCTTTGAATTGTTTCCCCAGTTTCAATTGCCTTAATTTCTGCTTTGATATTTGTAATATTCTCCCTCATATGGGCTTTGAGTAAAATTGCATCTTCTTTGTCCATCCATCCATTGATGGGCATTTGGTGTGTTTCCAAGATTGATCTTTTATAAACTGCACTGCTATAAAAGACTGTGTTCTTAAATCACTGTGATACAATGCTTTTAACTTTTTAGGGAAGATATCTAGAAAGTGAATAGCTGGATCAAATGGAAGCTCTAGTTCTAGTTTTTTGAAGAATCTCCACACGAATTTCCAGAGTGGTTGTACTCGTCTACACTCCTACCAACAGTGGAAGGGTTCCTTTTGCCTCACATCTCCTACAACATTTCTGACGGGTTGATTTGTTGATAATCGACAAATCTAGGAAGAACTTTTAGCTCTCTTCATAGATATTATTTTATCTTCTATGTGTTCTATGATTTTTAAACTTCAGTACATATGTATAATGTATTTTATAAATATATAAGTATATGCACAAATAAAAATATTAAAAATCACAATTAAATTTATATTGGTGTAAAGATTATAAGTGATGTTTTAGAAAACAATTTTTGTTGTTGTTGTTTTGGGGGGTTGGTACCAAGGACTGAACTCCTGACCTCACACAAGCCAGGCAAGCAGTTGTGCTGCTGAGCTAAAACCCTGACCCCAAAACTTTGTGTCTTTATAACAAAAATAATGATTGAAATTTAAAATACAGAAATGTGTATTTTATAAATTACAGATTCTTTCTCCCCCTTGAGTCAACTTCATTGAGACTAAACAATGTTTTCTACCAATAGGAAGGTAATAGAGAAGGAAAGTAACTGTTCCAGTTATGATATTGAAGAACATGGCAAAAATTAAATGTTTTCTTCACTTTCTTGTTTGTTAAGTTTCATCGCTCTTCTTCACCTATTTCTAACATAGTATACCTCAAAAGATACAACTTTACTACATGAAGTAGATGACTTGATACATTGTAGCTATGTTACTAAGTGTCCCATCATTGTGACAAAGTAGCTAAGATGCTCAATTTAAAAGTAGAAAAGGCTTAAACTGGCCCATAGTTTCAAAGGTTTCCTGGTTTGGCCCATGGCCATTTGACTCTGAGGTTGTGGTGAATCCATGCATCATGGCAGACAGTGCACAGCGGAGGAAGCTGTTTGACTTCCTGGCAGCAGGGAAACAGAGTGAGTCAGGAAGGAGGGAATCCTTATCTCCCTTTCAAGTGCATGGCTTCAGTGACCTATCTTCCTTCTATTATGACTTTACCCTTAAACTTTCCACCTCCTCTTGATAGTTCTGTAGACTGAGGATCAAATCTTCAACACATGAGTTTTGAGAGACACTAAAGAATGAAATAAGAGTACTCGCGGGCTTTTTTGTTGCTACATTAAACACAGACTACACATTGGAATTCTTAATGAAGCGCATATAAGGACTTCCTTCAGGTCAATGTCCGTGATGATGAACAATTTCCAAAGAATAGAGGTGGAAACTAACACAAGATCCACCTAATTAGGTGATAGAACTAAGAGTGCTTAAGAATGGTTAAAATTATTGCTTAAAATACATTAATTATAACTTCAGTGAACGTAGGACTCCAAGAAAAGGGAAAGCAAGTTTCTCCTTCTTTACATTCTGTATGAGTTCTTATGTGGCCCATTTGGAAAACTGAGTGCAAACTGAATGGACACTGTATGACAGTGCTGACCTCTCTTTTCCTTAACCTCCTTTAAATCTCAAGAGAATAGCCTGGGTTCTAGGCTGCAAAGTTATTACACCTTGTTGTTCCTCCAACCCTTAGTTTCACAGGTGGTGAAATATCCCTAGTTACTCTCAGAGAGTGGAGGCTTTTGTCCAGTCTCATGTGTCAAGACCACATCACTCAATCCCTGTTTTTAAAATGTGCTCAAGAAAATACTAGAAATTAGCCATTCTCAAATTGCAAAAATACATTTTCAGCATTCATAGAAGACAAAAACAAAACCCCAAGAATATGACCTGTTTTTATAAAAGATAAACAGTTCCTTCTTTGAAATCTAGCTCTAATTCACCTGTTATTGGATGTGAAAATTTTCATTTCATATTTTGGCAATAAAATGAATTTGATGTGAAATCACTTTTCTGAGAGCTTACTTCATTCCTCAGCCTCACTCTTTGCCTCTTTCTTTTTGTTACCTTCAGTCTGAGAATTCCCTTTAAGCTGTTTTCCATCAGGTTAGATTTTGTTGAATTCCCAGGAGAGTGATGTCATTCTGACCAGTGTTGATGGATTGAGTAAAGTCACTAATCATTAAGTGAAAGTGATTCCAGACCAAAGGGCTGGGAGAAAGGAAGGGAGCTGACAGGGAAGATGGGACCTGCGAAGAAAGAGTAGTGCTTTGGTTTGTGAACTTAGCAAATTTCAGGAAAAAGCAGCTGTATGTAAGACATGGGTGCTGATGGGATACAGTAATTGCTGTCATCAGGATTTAGATGCACTGGTGCATTGCTAGTGGTACTGATACACAGGATTATTAGACTGTTTCCCTTCAGAGAGGGAAGATAAATGCTGATTGTAATGGCATACCAGGGTCAGATCGCAGAGTAATGTTGGAGGTAATACTGCTCATTACACATTTACCCTTTAATGTTTGCTACAAACTTCTGACTCTTCCATTATCCTGTCTCGAGGGACCACCAAATCAAGATGCTTTTTTTTTTTTAACTCATTACCAGCTATCTGGTTTTCTAAGGACTCTTACTGGTGTGAAGTTACATTAATCAAGATTTAAAAATTGAGTCTATAGTGTATAACCTCACCTTGTTGGATGTGAATACAAATCTAACTATATTTTCTGTTTTAAAACACTTGTAGACTATACCCTTTAAAATGATCATACTAACCTACAAACCAAGCCTAAATAATTTCCAAGAATGAGTACCATATAAACTTTATACGTTATCCAAATAAGTTAGAAATTATTAACCAAAGAAATATAAAAAAGAAAAAAATCTTCCAAATAACATGTAGATTAACAAAGATATCATGACAGAACCTAGAGTATAAGTTAGCACTGAAGAGAAATAAGAATATATGTGTATTTTTTGGAAGATGCTTAAAGCAGTAATTAAAAATACTAATATTTTGATATTTCTGACTGTACTATAAATTAAACATTATATTGGGAAATATTATATCATATTAGAAAAAATGTTAGATATGATGTGCTAGTGTATAACTGAAGATAAATGGCAGAATGAAAGCAAAAATATCTGAAGAGAAAATGTAATATAGATTATAAATTAACAATTTAAAAAGGAACCATAAGCAAAGCAAGTAAAAGAAAATTATATTCTTTAAAAGGATTAATAAATTATAAATATTTCGTGAGAAAGATTGAGTAAAATAAAACACAAATAACTATATTAATGTTAAGAAGATATACTTCATAAAAGCAAAAATTAAATGAATAATGAGAAGTTAATTTGATACTTTTAAGTTTTGAGTGTTAGATCTTTTAAAGATGATGTAGAAAGGCCTCTGTTCAAGGGAAATTTAGTCTCACAAAAGTGTTCCTATATAGTCTATGAGGCTCCTCAGTAATTGTTGAAGAGAACTCAATTGATTATCAGCTGCAGAAGGTTCCAGAATTGTTACTTTCACTGTTTTCTGCTGCTTTTTCTTTCCTACAAATTCTTCTTATCCCAGCATTTCATTCTAGGAAACAGATTGGTATTGAGCCACATAGTCCTTCTGAAGACTTTGAGGACTTTTCGTCTTGGTACATCCATCTTCTTGAATGTTGGCCTCAAATACTGGCTTTCTTAACAGTTTTGATCTCTGTTGAGTTCTAGCAACACAATTAGTCTTTCAATATTCCACCTCTGTACTGCAATCCAGGCATTACATCCAGGTTAAAAAAAATGCATGTAAATACATCAGAGTCCCGTTTTCCAAAACTTTAGACTAGTTTCCTGTATTTTGCCCAGTATTTTAGCTGTTAATGGTAAAAAAGATATTTCCAGATCACTTTGTTTCCTCTTGACTTGCAGCAGGAGTCTGCTGCACCTATTTTAAATTCTTACCTGCTAATTCCAGCATCTGGTACGCCCATAGGTCTATTTATATTACTGGCTTTTTCTATTGCTTATGAATTACATTTTCTTGTATTTTTAGATATAGTAGTTTTTGATGATTTACCAGTAATTATGTGTCAAATTGCCTGGGCTTTGGATTTCATTTTTTTTCTAAAGAAATTTTGCTTTTTTTTATACTATATTATTGATTAAACTACTGGTGGATCACTTTTGTCTTATGATGGCCTGGTTTGAGACTTTGTAAGTGTTGGTTTATATCCATTTTCCTTAGCCTTGCATCAATAATTTTTTTAACATAACTTTATGCCTAGACTATAGTCATTGTATTAGTTTCAATGGGAAATACAAACACTTTAGCTGGGCTCAGGATCTAAATTGTTTGTCTCCTCTGCAGTGGAAAGTCATCAACATCTTTGTCCACGTTTGAGGCTTGAGGGGCCTCACGGGGGTATACCTGGGCCCGCGGCAAGTGGCAACGGAGGGGGTCACTCCGGAGACCAGGCTGATGGCACAGATCCAACTTTATTGTTCAGAGCAGGGAGATAAATATCGTGGGTGAGAGGCGTGACGGGGGAGTGGCCAGGGAGGAGCGGAGGGAGGACGCGGGGCGAGGCAGAGCGGACAGCGCAGGCAGGGCGAATCACTTGGTCTGCCAAGGACATGGGAGGTCTGGGTCTGCCCAAGCTGCCTCCTCTGCCAGGGCTGTGAGCCAGACCTCTGCACCTCTAATCCCCACACACGTTTATCAGACTTTTAGTTATTATTTATCCCTTAGTGTTTTTCCCTAGGGAAACCCCACTCAGGTCAATCAATGATTTGAGGAAAGTTTATAAGTAGATATGTGTTCTTCCAAGTATGGCAGCATCATTTTTTGTATTTCTCCTCTGTTTTCAACCTCCTGTGGTCACTAATAATTCGGCCTTCTCATTGAACTGTTTCTGCTTAACACTACACAGATTTATGATTACACTTAGAAGAAAAGTCTTGCACATAAGAATCTCACCCTGTGAGGACTCTTTCTTTTCAGAATCAAAGCCTCTTCAGTGTCTGAGTCTGATTGTTTTCAGTTATTCTTCCGGGTTTTGTTGAGATTTGTTATTGTCAGAAACATTAATGTAAGCTATAATTTTTATTGGCAGGAAGGTTAGACTGATTCAATGTTAGTACCACTATTGAATCTGAAATCAGATTGCATTATTGTATACTTACAAATATAATTCCAATCATTGTTAAATAAATTCACTAGATAAAATGGCAATTTTATTGCATGATATTTAATATTAGAGATCCTTAACACAGTCTTTCAAGTATAAATGTCTTTCTTAAAACCTATCATTATTTCACAAAATTCTATTAATATACTATCTCATATGAGTGAGTGTTCTATAGACACTATTGTTCTCAAGAATTACAATAACCTCATAGACAGGCAGTGTCTCAACTTTTTTTTATACCAGAAGGCCACTTAGATGAAATAATGAATATATATAGTATATAGCTGAGAAACTAAGAGATCTGAGATTCAAAACAAAATTTTCTTTATACTGTACACTTTTAGACATTACACAGTTGCCTCTCAACAGTTTCCTACCAGAAGCAATTCCTTTTTTCCCTAAATTTCCTTAGCATATTAAATCATTTTGGTCATTAATCACTGTCTATTTTTTAATCGATGTGTGTGTCTACTCCACTACAAGTCTTGAAGTCAGAGACCATGTCTTATTCATGACTTGCCATGGGAAAGTTTAAAACACATAAATCCAAAACCCCACTCTCACTTATTAGTTGACTTTGTATAAAGTCATATACCACTCCTCTACCCCACATCCTCCACCAGAGGAGAAACTGTGGTACTACACATGTTGGTTGTGAAAACTGAGTAGAATGACACACTAAACTCATAGTAAGAACCAGCCAAGTGGTGGCCAATACTGTTGAAACATTTGATGCTATTAACTTATTGCTAGGTGTTTTATCCTGTGACATCTTATTTAATCACCACAGCTATGGAGTCATTAGCATTTCCATTTTCCAAAAGGGAAAAATGATGCTTTAAGGAATAGTTGATTTTCAGTAATTGACTGGATGGCCCTCAGCATGGCCTCTAAACACCTCTCCAGACACAGATTCCTGCACTAACAAGGAACCCTTGCCCACCTTTCCCCTCACATAGGTGCAGGGTGAAAGGTTGGGTAGCAGCTCTCAAATCAACCTTTGAAAATGAAAGCAGTTGACCTCTTGCCAGCATTCTCTGGTGTAATTGACTTCCCACAGTGAGACCTTTATTTTGAAACAAGACTCCAGAACCACCACTGGCTAAAAAGACAAAAATAATGTCGTTAACTTTGTTTGTTTTGCTTGGGAGAAAGTGTCCTGAACTCATAACAAATGTCCTCTTGTTAGCAAATGGAAAAGCATAATTAAGACGGCTTTTCCACTGCTTTTAACGAGATTTTAGCTTCCTCTCTACCTCACTTTCTCATTTTTTTAATGAGATACCAATTTCCTCTTGCCTAGCACTCCCAGATACTTTAAGCAATAAAACAGACAGCTTTGATTTTCATCGTAGTGTAAAGTTTGGGGTATTAATTTATTCATCTGTGACCTGTGGCACATTCCTCTCATGCTAAATGGCCTGTTAATCTTTAAAAATTAACAAGGTGTTGTGGGCCAAAAAATGAGATAGAAGAGGGAAAAAGAAATGAGAGAGAAAGATTGAGGGAAGAAGGAAGGTTTCTACTCAGCAGAGCATACACACCAGTATTTCCAGACTGCTGACTTGGGCTTTAGAATCCTCTGGAAACACAGGCCCACAGTGAAGACTTTTTCTATTTCCCCACACTGCTTCCCCAATTAGGAACCAACTTTAACCCAGTCTGTCCACACCAGCAGCTATTTGGATCTGGCTGACATAGAAACCTTGTTGTGAGGCAAGGAACAGTAAGCATCTCTCGGAAGATGTGTAGGTGGTGGAAGGAAGTGAGGAGAGCCTTTCTCAAGATGTAAATCAGCCCAGCCTAGTTGCTTCCTACCGTCTGGACTAAGGCAGCCTTTTTCTCCCCTTTCATTACTGTATGTTTTCAGTACATACTTCACATTTGTTTTGGGAAATTAGTACACATGTAAATCACATTTTGATTATTCATAGATTTTGACAGGTTACTACTTACTTATAAGTTACATATATATGTATAATTAAAGCTTAATAGCACTTTAAGATTTTTAAAAGTTCTGGGACTGAGTGTAAATATTATTCAGAATTGCATGCAGCAAAAATCTGTATTTTACTCTGTATATTTTGTCTCTTTTTACCAAAAATTTAACCTTGGTATGTCATTTGGAAACCATTTGACCTTATTGTTTGATAACCTTAATGCAAAATGTACTTACATCTACTTTTATCTGTAATTACATGTTTCTTTCTTTCTACCCACATGGACAGTCTTTCAATCATCATGATCACCATATTGAACTTTTTAAAAACATAGTTAATAGAAATAATACAATTTGCATACCATAAAACCCAATCATATGAAGTATATAATTCAATGATTTCAGGATAGTCAGAGAGTTGTGCAAACATCATCTAAATTTAGAACACTGCCTTTGCCCTGGAAAGATATTCTGGTCCTTTAGCAGTCACTGCATTTCCTTCCTAGTCACTACCCTAACTTTAAATAAGTGCAATCTATTTTTTGTCTATAAATTTTCCTGTTCTAGAAGATTTCATGTAAATGGAATCATATGTTGTTTAATGAGTTGATTTTTTCAATTTGCACAATGTTTCCAAAGTTCATTTGTATTCTAGCTTGTATCAGTATTTCATCTTATGGTGAATAAGACATTGTATAGAGATAGCACCTTACCTATTCGTCAGTTGAAGGACATTATGATTCTTTTCCACTTTTATACTATTTTTCAGAAAGCTGTATGAACATTCAAGTTTTTGTGTGGGCATATGTTTTCAATTTTTTGGAAGTAGAATTTCTGGGAAATTTGGTAGATACATGCTTAACATTTTAAATGAATTCTTTTTCTGCTCTTTATTGTATCATTAACGTATGAGGATCCAATTTTGTCATATCTTTGCTAACACGTTATTGTTTATATTTATTAATGATAGTTATATGTGTGTGTGGGGGGGAGAGAGATAGACAGAGATAGAGATAGAGAAATGGTATCTTATTGTGGTTTTCATTTGCCTTTTTCAAATGACTAATAGCGTTAAATATTTTTATGAAAGTGCTAATTGACCATCTCTGTATCTATTTTTTTATTTTAAAAACAAAAAAGAATAAAAATCATAATGCAGAATTTCTTTATTTCCTTTTTATTTTAAAAACAAGACAACAACAAAAAACTAAAAATGGTAGTAAAGAATTTCAAAATAAAATGTATGCAATTTGAAATCATACTCATAAGTGAAATAAATCAGAATCACATATGTAGATACAGGATTTCAAAACAAAATAATAGGAGATTAACACTGGTTAATATATTGCATATTGTTATCATTAAAGTAGTTGTTCTTATTACAAGATATAGGCATAAAAATGATCAAAGAATTGAACAATGAAAATACAAACTTTTTGATGAACTAATACATATTCGTAGGCTAGATGATATCTATCATACATATAATTTTTTCCCTTCTTTCTTTTGCCCTTTCCCAGTTTTCTTTCCTTTTGAGCAGTTTTTTTCCCTTTCCCTTTCACAATATCTATTGTATTCTTTGGATCTTATTTATTTTTTCAGTTTTTTGCACTAGGGAGACAATACAATATTCACACATGTGAGTCTGATTTATTTCACTTATGAGTATGATCTCAAGTTGTATCCATTTACCTATAAAAGCCTCCAGTTTATACTTTTTTATACTTCAATAATACTCTATTGTATGAAAATACCACATCTTTTTTTAAATCCATTTTGTGTTTGATGGGCATTTGAGTTGTTCTGAAGATTTAGCTCTTACAAATTGTACTGCTGTAAATATGGGTGCACATATATCACTGTGGCATGATGTTTTCAGTTCTTCTGGGAAAATATCAAAAGCAAAATAGCTGGATTTAAGGGAACCACCAATCCTTGATTTTGAGAAATCTCCATACTGATTTTCACAGTGATTGTATCAGTCTATACTTCCACCAGCAATGGGGAAGTGTTCCTTTTCCTCATAGTCCTGTCAGCATTTGCTATTGTTTGATTTTCTGATGACAACCATTCTTTCTAGGGTGAGATGCAATCTCAGTGTTGTTTTAATTTGCATTTCTTGAGCAACCAGTGAAGTTGAACATTTCTTTGCATATTTGTTTTTATATGTTCTAGATGAAGTCCTTTGTCTGAATGACAGTTGGCTAAAATTTTTCCCATTCTGTGGCTTGTCTTTTCACTCTGTTAGTGGTTTATTTTGAAGTGCAAAAACTTTTAAATAAGATGTGATCCCAGTTATTGACTGTTTTAAGTACTTCCCATACTGTTTGAGTTTTGTTCTTGAACTCTTTGCCTACCTCCATGTCTTCAAGATTTCTACTTACCTTGTCTTTCAGTATATTTAGTATTTCTCTTTTAATTTTTAGATCTTTGATCCATTTTGACATTATTTTAGTGCATGATGAAGACATGAGTCTAGTTTTATATCCAGCATGTGGAAAGTCAATTTTCCTGGCACTATTTATTAAAGAGACTATCTCCTTCTAGTGAACATGTTTGATCACTTTGTCAAAGAAGAGGTGGCTGAGTGTTTTTGTAGATGTGTCTTTATCTTTTAATCTATTCTACTGATCCTAAGGTCTTTTTTTTCCCCAAGTATCACGCTGATTTTATCACAGTACTTTTGTGGTAGGATTTCAAGTCTGGAATTTTGATGCCTCCTCCCTTGCCTTTGTTGCCCAGGATTGCTTTTGCTATGCTAGGTCTCTTCCATTTCAGGAACATTTTTTGTAGACTTGTGAGATATGTTGACCAGAATTGCATTAAATCTGTACAACCATTTGGGGAATATGGCCATTTTCACAATGTTGGTTCTTTCTAACAAAGTATCTTTCCAATGGATATCTTTCCATTTTCTGACATCCTCTTCAATTTCCTTTTTTAGCATATTGTAGTTTTCAACATAGAAGTCTTTTACAATTTTTGTTAGGTTGATTCCTAAACATTTCATTGTTTTGGATGCTATTGTGAAAGGTTATTTCCAAACATTCTCTCTTAGTGTTTGTTGCTTGTGTACAGGAATGTTATTGATTTTTGGGTGTTGACTTTGTTTGCAGCTACACTGATGAATTTGCTTATTAACCCTAGTAGTCTTTTGATAGAGTTTTTGGGATCTTTTATGTAGACTATCATGTGTCTGCAAATAGTGATAACTTAACTTCTTCTTTCCTATCCTTATTTTTTTCATTGTTATAATGTTTGCAGTTTTAACAGTTTTAACTATTCATTGTCACAAGAAAGTTGTTAACACTTCAAGACTGGTAACCACATTTCTATTTCCTTGATACTCTCTTGATTTAGGATCATAATAGAAAACAACAGAAACATGTTTACTATGTTTATTTGATATTCCTGTCTTACATTTAAACATCTAGTGCTTGTTGAAATTCTACTTACTTGAGTACCTGCTTCGGTATCTAGCCTCTATCTATTCACAGGATCCATCATTCCCAGAAAATTTGAAACATTCCAACCCCAGTTTGCCCCACTTTCTCTCTTACATTTCATTTGTTTGTTTCTGAAACCTTGACTCTCTCCCTCTCCTTCCAAACCTTGACAGATTTTGGGGTTAGGTTTACTCCCTGGAAACCTTCAGTAGACAAATGGGCTCAGAATACTTGGAAGAAAGACATTTAGTAGCACAGGAGCTGGGATGCGTATAGATGTCACGCTATTTGCATGCTATTCAGCTCTTAAGAAAAAATGCTTCCAAAGAACTCTCAAATGTTACAGACACTGTCATCTGTGTCAGGGCTAGGGGAACGGTCAGTATATTTTGGATTAGAATTTCAATGCCTACCAGGGCTATGATTTTTCTGGAGGTTGGTATAAGTACACATAAATTTATCTTTTTAATTGTTTAGTACACACAAATTTAGATCAAGCTCTAAAAGATAAATTGGATAGACTCATCTATATTGTAGTGACAAACAACACTCAAATCTCACAGACTGATAGCAAGAACTTATTTCTTGTTCCAACTACATCCATTGCAGATCATCTATTATGGTTCTGCTCCATCTCATATTCATTCCAAGGCTCAGACTAAAGGAACATTTCTATTCACTGCTGATTTGAGTCTTATGGCAGAGAGAAAAGAACATTTTGTGATAGCCCAGTGATACACATAGGTTTTGTTCACATTTAATTGTCCAAAGAAAATAACACAGCCAAGTTTGACATTAAAAGGGCAAGAATTTGTCATTTTTTTCATGTGGAAGAACTGTATTTTATAACAATACCAATCTACTGTAAAAGTGAGACTGAAAGGCAGATAGGGTTGTAATCTCTTCCTCTACTACTTTATAAACATGTTGGAACAATAATTCTAGCTCCAAATTCTTCTAATCACAATTTAAACTGTAGTATTTTTAGCTCAAACACTTAGAGTGGTAGCAAAGACTAGATGTCAACGCAGAGAAATAATCTTTGCTGTAATTTTTCCTTGAGCTTTCCATTCATCGTTCCACAACCCCATGATGGAGGGAGACAGAGGCATATGTGTTCCTCAAAGCATTGGGTTAATGGAAATGCAAACTTGGAAGCCTGCAATGCATTCAAAGATGTACCTTGATCCATTTACATTGCTGTCTTCATGCACCACTGGTAAGAATTGTAAGAGAAGACATACCCTGTCAGGGCCATCTTGGACAAAAGACCAAGGTTAGTGAGTGAATGAGAAAATTACTACTTTCTGAAAATGTCTAAAGATTTCCTTTGAAAAGAGATACTCAAATCTTTTAGTAGTCTTTGAAAAACATTAACAGAAAAGTCACAAAATACATAAAGACATGCTCCCTAAGTCAGAGGGCTAGCTTTTAGCAAACATTTCTGTCATAACAGAACTGGGCAGTTTCATAATATCTGCTAAGAAGGGTCTGTTGACACATGGCCACAGTTCAGCCACAGAACTTCTAGTTGGTTTGAGTAGATGCACTAGACTACTGTTCTTCTAACTGAGCAGATCAGTCTCCATCTCAAAGCTTCAAAAAGTGTCAAGTGTCTAGGCTGAAGGTGACTGAGTAAGGTGCACTTATCTTCCCCTTTAAATACAAGCATGAGAAAGGTCTGTCAGTGAAGCTCCCTTTGGATGAGAAAGAGGGTAGCGTTGAAGAAGGAAAAGGAGACAATACAGCATAAAATCTTTCCTTATATTTCTCTGAAAGAAGAGATAAGGAGGAGGGACAAAAATTACAAAAGCAAATGTATGTCCAAGGTCCATCTGGAAGCCAGATACTCAGTGTGTGGGCAAAAAATCTCTCTTCTGTTCCAGGTTCCGTCTCTGGTGACTGTGTGGCTCAGTCTGTCCCTCTCTCTCCCCAAACCACAAGCCAGACTCACCCCTAGGGCAGGGCCACTGCTTACTGTCTGAAAAAACGGCTCTGTGAAAAGCAACTGAGATCATTATTTTTCTCCTATTATAGCCTTACTAACAAGATTATAGAATATGTAATCATGGATTATTGAAACTTGAATGGTCACAAATTTCAGTTCTGTTTCTCACTCATGACCTAAGTACAAAAGCTGCATTGGTTTTCCAATGGCTTAATCACTTTTCCTAATTTTTATAAAATCATGTGACAATAAGTATATTATCATATGTTTTCAATATATATATTTGATATTAGACACCATGATAAAGAGAGATATAATGAGAGATAGGTATGTGTTATGGATTAATAACTGGTGGTCAACTTAATGCCAGTGGAATTGAATCACCTGCTGCTGAGCGTAGACATTCCACCTGAGGAAAGGTGCAGCGTAAGTAGAGATGTGGAGAAGAAGTTAGGTGTTGGTGCATTAATGCATTGAGGCATTGTAGGCTCTCCTATGTGTTGCTGTTTGAGTCCTTGGTTCTCCTGGAGAAGCTGTGGTCCTCACATCAAGCATTGCTTCCTGGAGAGGAAGACGTGTGCCATTTGGTCTCCAGGATGGTCACGCTGGCTTCCTGGCATGTACTCGACCGTTCTTGTCATCCAGGAGCCCGGGGCCTCCGTGTTGCTGAGGATGGATGTGGTGCTTTTCAGGACAGCCTTGGTCTTTGTTGTGAGTGTGACTTCTTGGCTCCTGTGTAGAACCCTCAGCCTATCAGTACAGCTCCTTCACCCCACTGGCATAGACTTTCTGGCTTCCACCACTGATCTTTGGGCCTTCCCAGCAGGGAATCCATAGAAGAGACTGATGTGATTCCTTCTTGTGGGCTCTAGACCTCCAGTTGGACTCATGGGAGGCATTGTCATAGGCTCTAGGTCTTTATCTGGACTCATGTGGGACATTGCTGTGGGATTCAGGCCCTTGGCTGAATATTCTGGGTCTTTAGTGTTGTGGACAAATTTCCTGCATTTTCTTGTGTTAACTCTGGGTGACTATCATAAAACAATATTATAAACTCCGTGTTCTGATTCTAATTGTTCTCCTCACAACCCCTGACTACAACAGTATGTGTTAGAGAATCAGATACGATTCTTGGTTCATTGAAGCTTATAGTTTTTCTTCTGGGAAGTCAGATATCAATAATATTATAAATAAATATGACTGCATAGGGTGCTATGTGACACCATGCAAAATGGATTTGTGAGACAGCATTGCATTGAGATATAAAGAGTAAGGTTGACTCCGAGGATGAAGAGAAGGAGAGCAGCAACAGAAAAGACCATGTTTGAGGCATAGAAAGCATTGTGATGGTGCTGAAGAATGATCGTGCTTCATTTGCTGCTCAGCTATTTTGATGTGACAATCATTTAAATTCAGTCAGTTTGTTTTTCTGGATATCCTTGATGTAGGATGACAAGAAAATCAGAGAATATCTTTATATCGTGTAGTAAAAAGTCTATCATTTCCTGGATTTGTTGTAAAAAGATTATTTTTAAGTCCCTTCAAGAAAACAAATTTTAAAAAAGGCTGAACATCCAGGAATAAAAAACTAATATGAAGAATATAGGCAAAATGAAAATTGTATCACCATATCAAATGGAAAAAAGAGAAAGGGGCTGGGCGGTACTTCAGAGTCCACTTCCTGGATGTCATACTTTACCTAAAGAGAATGCTAAGTGAAGGGGGCTTCGAGGCAGGGGAGTAACTACCAGATAGATCATATGTATGAAATGTCACTTTCTTAAAAGGTTTTTTAAAGATTATATATGTGTGAAAAAAACATGAAAGTAGTCCAACCCTTTCATTTCTAAAACAAAAATCCATAAACTTATCAAGTGATTTCATAGTGGCCAAAGAGAATAAAAATTTGATAATACCAAGTCCTGAGCAATGTTTTTTTTTTGTTTAGTTGGGTTAAATTTGAAATTAATCTAGTGAGGTTTACATAAATTAAAGCATTTTAGAAAACATAATGTATTTGATGCTGAGTCTAAAGCTAGTCTCCTTTGAAATGGGGGTCATGGGTATATACGGAAAACATAATCTTTGTGTAAGGTATAACCTTATAAGTTGGTTGTCAGACAAAATGCAGTTATGCAATTAAACTTGAATGTCAGGTTAAGTATAATTTTTAGTATAAATATGTTTTAATTATTTTATGTAACATAAAATTGTTTCTTTGAAGTGCACATTTAATTGACATCTTTATTTTCTGTATTTGACAACACTACAGTCATAGTGAACAACAGTTACCTAAACAAAATTATATTCTTTGTTGATTTTCAACTAATAGAATTGCTTTATAGTTACTGAATGTTTGCAAATCAGGATTTTATTGAACAACTTTTAAGTGTGAGAACAGAAACACAAATGAAAGAAGATGGGAAATAAAAGGATATAAAGAAAAGTAGAGGAATATCTTTATTTCAAGTAGAGCAAAGTTGAGATATTGGTGAAAGTCGATGGATATTGCATGATACATGAGACGGTATTATAATATCACATGAAACACACAGACTATTTTTTGCCTCAGAGTCTGTCCCACCAATTGATTTGCTTTCAAATTCTTTGAGTCAGTCAATATTTCCTTAAGAAATGGGGAACACCTCCAACCTTATTAACTCTCTAAGTAGTTGACTAAAAGTCATCTTCTCCAATACAATTTGAAACAGTAGTTATTCTGGTGGTCAAAAGAGCCTATAAAAGGAAAAATCATAAAAAATGATACATACACACCTTGTGTATTTTATCTGATTTAAACCATATGAGTAGTTCTTCATGTGCCAACCTTTTGATGTATGGCCAAGGACTTTTCTTCAAGTGTGGTGCCCGAGTATAAGTTCTGTGCCACTATAAAGGAGCACTGCTCATTTCCATTTATAGTGTTCATAAAATTTAGTGAAAATTTAAGGACACTTTTAAAGTAATCTGAGTGCAGACACTTGTGTACTTTTGCAGAATTTTCCCACATTTTCCACACTGTCTTGCCCACAGCTATTTTTTATGTCTTAGTTTTATTAAATCCTTTCTAGGCATTCAGTCCAATTTCTTACTCAAGTAAAACCTTTTTATTCATATTCCATTCATTTTAATCTTGCTTTATCATATTTTATAACATAATCAGTAAAACTGGGAGTTACACTGGAGCAGCTGATATAGTACCACAAAAAATCAACTTTTTCTGTTGAAATGAAATGCATTCTATTTCATATATTCATCTTTAAGGTAGTGGCTATAAAATAAATTGTCTCAGTATTTAAACAATTATGTCTTCTTATAGGCTCTGCTAGTGGGAAGCAGAAAATTAGATTAGATAATTCCTAATGGCCAATTTCACCCAGAATTTGCATCATGATGCATATACTGATGACACAATTGATTTCTTAAAATGCTAGTTTCTTAATTCTTTTAAAATTATATTGCTTCCATGGAAGGGTTTCATATTTCTCTTGCAGCTAATTATTTCTCCTTTTCTTGTGGGTAACCACAGAGCAAAGAGGAATAATATATTCATTGATGAGCCCAAGAAAATTTTTAGGGAGATAAATGGCAGCTTATATGGGTATTAAATTCTCAGGGAACTTATTATATTATCAACCCCTGCATTACATCTATTTTTATGAATATGTAATCCTACTTTCTAAGTTATATTCATCCAGAATGTTACAATAAAAGCAAAAACACCTTAATAAATACTTGCTATTTAGGTTTCCTTCACAGAATTACAGTAATCCTTGCCTTATCAAAATTCTTCTCTTCTTAGTCAAGGTCCTTGTCTTAAAATTATGCAAGTCTTTTTTGCTTCTAGTATTAAACACAGCTTCATAGACCAGGTTATAGTTCATGTTTTGCTTTTTCATAAATACAAAATTTTCCATTAATTTCTAGAACTGAAGATTAAACTGATCTGTTTTCCTTTGACTAATTTTCAGTACAACCAGATTTTTGTAAGTAACTGCTTTATTTTTTTAATAAGTTTCATATATAGTCTTTCTGTTTTGAAATGTTCCTTTACAACAAAAAGAGATTCATTGTTAGAATGATGGATTTTGCTTTTTGTTAAAAAAGACAGAACACTCAGGGTGGGGTCTGGCCATTTCCTGCCCCAAAACACCACTGTATAGATCAGTCATTTTCAATGTCTAAACAACCTGACAAGATCGTGTTAAACACAACAGCAAATAAAGGTGATTCCCAATAGGGGGTTTAAGAAAAGGTGGCTGGGTTTAATTCTCCCTTAATGAACAGTTTCTCCTACTGTTAACACTGCCTCTGTGAGGGAGTGGTGAGAGCAGCCCAGATGCTCAGGAGAGTGTGTTTCCTTAGCTAAAATAAATGGCTCTTATTGGGGTAGACCTAAAGGGCTCCAAGTCTGGGGAAATCGTACCCTTCTTTAAAGACCCAGACTACAGACTACCCCCTTTCTCTGTAAACATATCTGAGTGGATTTTCCTTATCTGAGATCCTACTATATTTGTTTCTACTTATTTAAATTCATTTAGATCATACTGTAAATTGTAACTGATTGACTTACCCATCTGACTTCACTACTAGCCTATAAGAAGTTTCTATCTAGGATTCTATTTATGTTTGTTATAATATCTGCAAGGAAATGTGTTAGGAAAGGGGAATATCGGATAAGACAGAGATAGAATTGTTCTTGATATTATAGTCTAATAAGGGAAGCTAATTTGTGAATAAACGTTGGCAATGCCATTTTCTAATGGCTATATTCAAAGTGAAATTAAGGCAATATGGAGATAAAGGGAACTGATTCTGCCTAGAAAATTAGTAAAATCTGCAGAATAATATCGTACTGCTTATCTCAAATCCAAACAAATTACATGAACTTCTGATCCTAGGACCTGCCTTTCTCTATATATGGACTCGAGACACATTTCTGAGTTGTCTTTTGAGTAGTCTGCTTTCATCCCCTGAAATGTACTTCTGTTTCCTACTTAGAACTCTCTGATTCTATTTCCTGACCATAGCTTAATTGACTTAGGAGTAGAATGTGCCTTAAACTGGGCGAATCCAAAATTGAGCACTGAATAGTGTGATGCAATGCATTGATTATACCTAACAAAATTCTAAACTTATACACTCTAGGGTCATAGCTGGTGGGTGATACCATCCTATGGACTATTATGTTGGATACCAGCACAGGTTTTTAAATCTGTAACAAGTAAAAATCATAGTAATAATCTTTGTTAAGTAAATCAGAGAAATAAATATCATAATTTATTAGAAAAGCCTTTATTGAATGCCTATTGTATGTTAGTCAATAAAGATAAATAAAGCATACTCCCTTTCATTGGGAACAAGTATACAGAAAAATAATTAAAATATGGGAAGATGTTAAAAATAAAGGTATGGAGCAAGTGTCATGAGCAGAAAGAAACTTTAGCATTGCCTAGGTTTTGTTTCTTCTGCTACTCTGAGATTGTATGCTTGTCAGACATATTTAAAAGCCAGAAACATTTTAAATACAGTTTTCACAAAATTTGCTTCCTTGCCAAAGCATAGCAAAAGAAAAAAATCTGCTTAATGAAAATTCAGATTAAATTTTATAGTTAAGTGTACCCTAAATTCTCTGGGTAGATTTCATTCCTCCTTCATTTTCTGTTACTGAATAGAAGCAGAATAACTTGCCTGGGTTTCACATGGAATCATGGCTTTGTGGGCTGCTAGACTTCAGAGAGTGATCTTTGGTGTGAAAATCACTGGAGGGAAAGAAATCATCCATTAACGGATCCCACACTGGGAAATTTAGGGATTGAATAAAGCTGTTTTTGGTCTCTGTTCCTCTCTTTGCCCTGTTTTACTGGAATATGAGCCTCACTGAGGCAGCTGGAGTATGTGTGTTAGCAACTAACAGGGGCAAAACTGGCATTGAAAGGAGCTACTTCCAGAGCAGGGATCCTATTTCCACCATTACTACTTTCCTAGAACTTATTCAGCACCCAGCCTCCCAGACGATTTATGAGCTGCTTAAAACATTCATGTTTGCTTCCTGCTGATCATTGGAAATTCTAGGGTGAGAATTGGAATTGATAGCAGTCAGGGAGCCCTCTGTTTAGGCCCAAGGGCTCTGGACATCCTTAGTTCTCTGTGCCTGTACTTACAACTTTCCTGGAGGTACATGACAGGTATTTCTTCCAAGGCTGCTCCTGAATTTGCCAAAACTCACTAAGCATACAAAATATTGCAGAAGTTGCAAGGAAGCATATATGCTACATAAGAACTGACATATGACATAGTTTATAGTTTACAAGGTACTTCCATGTACTTTAGCACCTGGTTTAATTATTCATTCATGCAATCAAGCATTCAAAAAGTATGTGTTTGAGATATCTGGGTCTTGTATTTTACAAATGGAGACTATTCGTTAATTTCTGGAGGCCTGCATTCAATTCTGTAATAAAATCTGTTTACTTAACATTTGTGAAATATCTTGACTGTGGAAAGCCATGTGAGCAGTATGTGTGGGAATTCAAAATTAATAAACTGAGAGATATAAATAAAGCTTTTATGATCTAGTGGGAGAAACATTTGTACACCTATCATGGAAGAAAATGAAATGGTATGTTAGTTACTTTTCTCATTGCTAAGACAAAATACCCAACAACTGAAATTAAAGGAGGAAAAATTTGGCTAGCTCACAGTTTGAGGAGCTTTCAATTCATAGTTGTCTGGCTCCAAGGCAGGGTGGCATGGCAGAAGGGCATCCTAGAGAAGAAACAGTTGGTGGTGGGCAGAAGGCAGAAAGGTAGAGAAGCAGTGACAACAGTAGCCTTGTATTCTTTCCCATATAATCTATCTGGGCTTCTCGCCCCTGGGACAGATAACATTCACATCCAGGTGGGGCATCCTTAACCCCAGCATCATATCCTTAATCCCAGATAGTAATTTAAAGATTTTGATCATATTTGTGTGCATGCCTGTGTGTGTGTGTGTGTGTGTGTATAGTGGGGAGAGAGGGAAGGAAGAAGAGAGAAGTGTAAGTGAGCATGTGATTTTTTATTGCTCTTTTACAGATTTATTTGTGAGTGTATTTGCAAATTTCTTACCATGTGTTTTAATTGCATATTATTTCCATGTGTTTTTGTGGGTGTGTTTGTTTATGATGGAATGAATTGTGAAAAATATGTTGTGGTTTTCTTGTGTGCAATTAGTTTAACATGTAGGCATGCAAATAGTGTACCACTCTACAGGAGTGTAGGACATTGTGAAATTTCTAAAGCATAATTATAAACATATGGCCACTTATATCATTGTACAAATTTCAACAAGAAGTAATTTTCTCAAGAATTTACAAGCGAACAAGTGTTTGGAAGTAGCAGATACAAAATCCATGTAAAAGTACAAATGTATATTGATTCTATCTTTCAAAATTGTAGAGTTTACAAAAAGTATACAAAAGATTTAGAAGCTGGAAAAGGTGCAAAAAAGTATGACTTTTCATGACTTCTTGACTCTTTGAACAGGTTTTGTGTAGGGTGATCTCAGTAAACTAATGACAGGAATGCCCTGCATTCCAGAGTCCTGTACCAGACACAGGAAGACCTGGGAAGTGTGTCCAGATGACTCTGATGCCTCTGCTGCCCACTGGGTCCCGTGCTGGTGGCAGGAGGACCTGGGAATCATGCATTCATTCTTTAGTTCCTGGGTTCTCCACAGTATATTGCAACAGAGGTGATAACAAATTGACCAACCTGACTGAAAAAGAGGATAATGCCCAAGTGGATGGTTACCTTCAAGACTAAAGTCACACCCTTCCCCAGAGATCTGGTAAAAGACAATCTTGAGAGATAAGCTTGAGAGGGTAAGAGCTAATTAGGGATCTTCTGGGATATCTGAGGGTCTGGGCTCAGATCAGGAAGATGAAGGTGCTTTTACTCTGTTGTCAATATTCAATTAATATTTGATGCCGTTTTTGCTGCTGAATTTACTGACACTGGCAAAGTAATAGTAGTGAGTAGTAATACTAGTGAGTGGCAATTGGTTTTTACTTTATAGCAATACCTGGAATGCCCATGAGGTCATAAATAATACTGTGAATCATTCCCAAAGAACAGCACTAGGACATGGATTTACAAACATCATCACAAAATCAAACTAATAAGCAAACAAACAGAAAACCTGTACAGTATCAAGAAAAGGCAACACAATGAAATGCCTCTAAAAACCCCTCAATTTCCCCCAAATCAATACACAGGACACTGAAGGGAAAGAAATCACAAATGACACAGAAAATAGATCTGAAGGTGCACTGATGAAGGTAAAACTGTTCTATGAAGTGATTGACAAATTTAAAGAAAATATAACTAGCCACATAATTACTGGAATAAAACAAATGATTTATGAATCTAGAGAAAACACTAATAAACAACTAGTAGAGCTAAAGTTTGATATCAAACCTAAATTTCTAGCATAGGAAAGAATGAGTGTCCATAAGAAAGTTCCAAACTGAAATCTGAAAATTAAATACATAATTAAAAATATGGGTTGCAGAAACAACCAATGTGGTGAAGACACAGTGCCATACCTAGAGGACAAGGCTATGATCAGGGGTCAGTTAATGAGAGATACTTTAAAAAATATGAAAAACAGCTCTCAGAAGACTCAAAGAGGACTAATGTAAGAGTAAGTGGAATTAGAAAAAAAATCAGAAGATTTCACCAGAGCATACACAAGTAATAGCAGAAAACTTTACAGATGTGGAAAAAATTTAACATACAGATAAGAGAAGCAGGAAGAACCTTGAGCATCCATGATCAGGAAAAAATCCACACTATACCATCTAGTAACAAAAATACCAAAAATACAATGTAGGAAGAGCATCTTAAATGCTACTAGAAAAAACCAATGAATCATCTACAAGGAAAATCTGTTAGAATTATAGCAGATTTCTCAACACAAAATAAAGGCAAGTAAAGTATGAAATAAAGTATTTTCAGCTCTTAAAGAAAACAACTTCTAATCCAGACTGATATATCTTATAAAATTGTCTTTTAAAATTGATGGAGAAATAAGATACTCCCAGGATAAAGAAAATCTATTTGAGAGAGAGAGAGAAATAGAAGAGAGATAAATATGAAGTAGGGAGAAATTTAAATACTCTCCCAAGTACACAGTCCATTGCCTTATAAGTATTTCAGTACATGTGCTAATTTGTTTCATTTACATTTAAATTTATCTCAGTTCATTGAAAAGATAGTTTGTGTTGCCTGCCTGTTTCTTTCTTGTAAGAAACATTATGGCTTGTGTCTTGTACTGAGTAACTGCTTTCAAGATAACAATGAACAATGTAATAACTTGTTATTTGCTTATGAAGTTTTTTCATAAAATACAAATAAAGTACAAATCTTTACATTGTAAAACATTGAAAACAGAATATTAAAAAAATGAAAAAAGAAAAGAAATTATGGACTATTTTTCTAGACATACAGCAGTAAACTCTGCCCATTTCTTTGCTTACTTTAGTGCTTTTCAGATAATGTGGTGATGGAGAAGATGGTCTGGAACCAGTGGACACTTAAAAAGGAGATTTACATGAGTGTGTCTGTATCACTGTCTAAAAGAAATAGGCCAACAGTATGGTGCAAAGATAATGAGATTTCAAATCCTTTGGAATGGGTTCTGAAACAGCCCTGTCACTAACTAGCTGTATAACTTTAAACTTCTCTTCAAGGTTTAAGGTCCTCATCAATTCAGTGAGTTTAATATATCTTACCTTCAAGTGTTGTGAAAATTGTGAAAATTAAGTAAACTAACTTGAGTTTAATTCCTTGTATGGAGTCTGGTAAGGAGGTAGAGCTCAGCGGACATTAATAACTATCAGAAAGAGTGCTGAAAATGTAAAATAACCATGCTGAAAGAGAAAAGCACTCATTTTCACATGTCTGCTATTTAGGAAGGCACGGGAAGATTCTGAGCTAGAGTCACTGGGAGAAGACTGGGAAAGACATTAAGCTAGTTGACTGAGAATAATATTTTCCAGAGACTATCTCTCTATGAACAATAGTCAGATTCTGCTCATCTTCTAAGAACCCAGGTTTCTGTCTCTGTCCCCAAAGTTCAGCTCATCCTAATCAGTACTCTAAATAGAAAATCTGCACCCTCTTCCCCGTTTTACCTGCCATCTGAGGGAAAAGGAGTTAGAGAAGAGCCACTACACTTTGACAAAACTGATTATGCTTCTCATGAGAGAGCAGGTCTCATTAGGGCCGGGACAGAAGATTTGGACAGGAATTTATGTGCGCTGCCTGAGCTGGAATTCAGCTAGTAACTTGGTTTCTAAACTTAAAGTACTCATTTTCCACAGTTATCTGTAAAATGGAGCCAGATTAAGCTCAGCACAGTTATTAAGGCCAGTATCATATTTAATCAATTGTTTCATTTATTATTTTAAGGAGAATGAAGACTTCATTTCTAATTCATGTGTAGTTTATAAGGGGGAATGGAATCCATGTGGTTCTTATTCAGTTACACTTATATCATCAAATTAGACTGTCTGGTTTTCTTGAAAGGCTATATCATGGCCAAAAAATTCAATGAGCCTTTTAAACAAGCATTTTAAGCCTTATTTCATAAGAACAGGAAGTTATATTTGACTTTGAGTAAACCAATTCTTTTTGAACAAGTTTTAGGCATGGCTAAATTTTGGATAACTACAAATCATGACTTCGTTTCATTTATCTGGACACTTGCTCCTTACACTTCTGAGCAAATTGTTTGAGACCAGGAAAGTAACCACAATGCTCAAATATAATGCTGTTTATAATCTTCTCTTGTGAATAATGATATGTTCTAAAACAGTTCTAACTCATTTGCTGCTGCTTACTTAAGTAGAATTGGCCAAATCCCTTGCAGGCAGTCACTTTTAATTTGCTAATTACTTGAATTCTGAGTCTCAAATTTTTAGTGCTATGCTCCCTAACATGTTTTCAGTTTTAAAAATGCAATCATCCTACGTGATTCTATAATCACTTGCAATTTGAAAGCACTTGCTCCTATGCTTTTCTAAATCTAAACTGAAATTCTGTACTAGAATTTCTTATTTAATTTTGGGATAATTGTTAAAACTATAGGTTTAATTTTATCATTTTTAATTATTTGAGGTAAGATTTTTTACCGCCATACTTAGTCACTTATCATATATTTACTCTTGTCTCTTCTTTTTTTGTTTTTTCTTTTTTTCTCCCATGTTCTTTTTCACCTTCTCTGGTCCTTTTAGTATGTTTTTTAATGTTTTCTAACATGGCAAGGATTTTCATTAGCTTATACAATTGCTTCTTAAAATCTCATCTGTATGATTCATCTCTTATAGTTGGTGAGCTATTAGAGAAGTCAGTGACTGTTTCTATTTCAACCACTCCATGCTGATTGGCAATCATCACTGAAATGGAGGTTCCTGAATTTGTGCTATGACTGGTCTAACTTGAATGTTTTTAAAATTATATATACTTACAGATAGATTCTTCAAAATATCTCTCCTTTGTACCACACAGATTTTAGCTTCATGGATTGGCTTTCATATAAAACGTGGATTCATTGTGCTGTTAATTCTGTACTTAATCTATGGTTAAATTTATTCTTTGGAGGAAGAAGGCATGCAGAAGCCTATATTAATTTCTAAATATATTACTACTATCACAATTCAGATCCCTAGAAATCCAGGTGATTCAAAATCAGAAACAAGATAACTAAAGCAAGACTTCCTACCCTTCCATGGATTCTCTACAAATCATTTTGAAATTATACTTAAACTGTGAAATTTAGATTTTTTGATGCATGAGTCATTTAGAGAGATGTTGGTCCTTCCAAATTGTGAATCAAGACATTGTTCAAGGGGTAACATTTCTAAAAATATCCTATACACTTTGATCAGTTCTTATACCTACAAACAAGCAAACCAAACAAAAAACACCTCATGTTTCAGTGGTATTATCTTAAAAGCTAATAATCTATGTTGTTGTTCAGAATTCAGCACTTCAGGCTCTTCATGTCAGGACTGTCTCAATTTACATGCAAATATAATAGAGATCTTCATGAAACAGATCTGATGCAACGGTTCCTGGGTAGAGTTTAAGATTTTGCATTTCTAACAAGTTCCCAGATGAAAAAAAGTTGCTAATACTTTAAGTAGCTAAGTCTTAGTAAATAAATAAAATAAAGAGTACTGACATCAAAATTTAAATCATACATTAAGTTACTATATTTAATCAAAGATGTTGCTACAAAAATCTTATTTAAAGTGTGGTTTTACTAAACACATTTAAGTATGGGGTCAGAAAAGAAATATAGAAAGAGATGGCTTTTCAGCTGTTTAACTTTGGTCAGGGAATTTTATATCACTATGTTTCAGTATTTTTCTTTATCATAAAGGTAATATAATTTTCAGGGTAATTGTGAGAATCAGAGATAACTTTAAAGTGTCTGCCAGGTAAAATGGTGGTATTACTATTGGCATGAGTTTTGTTTGTCATTTAATATGCTCTGATATCATAATAGTCTCTGCTAAGGCCACTGAGAGAGTAGATCAAACTGTTTTCTTATTTAGAATTTCTCACTGTGTAGATTTGGTCAAAATAAAACTAACCAGTGAACTCTGACGTTGAAACTTTTACATAATTTATACTGACAGTCCTGATACAATTACGTTGAAGCTTGTTGAGCATAATATATTAACTAGAATATTTTAAAGGCACTTTAAGAGGGGAAAAATAAGCACTAAATATAGTTCAGATAATTTTATTATAATTCATGATTTTAACACAGTACCAAGTATAAGTAGATAAGGGTTAGACGATTTGCCTTGCATCCCTTCACAGTACATACATTATCTTAGAAAATAAGCAAAAACTCCAAGACAGTTGACATATTGCTTTCATAATGATTAATGTTGAATGTCAATTTGGTGGCTTGGTTGAATAGGTGATTAGTAAAGCACACTTTGGGTATGTCTGGGTGGATTACGGAGGCGTGTGTTTAGGGCAGTGGTGGTAAACCTGTGCATACCTGTTGCAGCAGGCACGCAGAGTCCTCTCTGTAAAGATGTAAGCCAAATCATTCCAGACCTTAAAAATGAGTGGCTGAAATAATCTTCAAATCTAAAAATGCACTTAGAAAATTCTACATTTGCAGACAACTCGACAAGCCACAGGAAATCTATAAAGAATTTTCTAGCACTACAGTAGCTGCAAAGGAGAATTTTAGTAACAGATGTTTAAAATGGAGATAACCTTGTGTTTTCTTACTTCTTTGGAAAAAGCCAAATGTGAAGAACTTAGTCTTTCCCGGTAACACTGGTTAAATTTTAGAAATCTGGAGACTAAGTCATTGGAATCTCAGAAAGCTCTATGCAGAAACATAAATTCTATGACCTGCAGCCAACAATTGAGGAGACAGAGTGTGAAAGGATGACAAAGGGCAGCGTAGTTAGTCATTCTGAAAATGAAATCCTTACAGTGGAATTCTTTGCCAAATAATTTAAGTCAATGAAAACAGTTAAGATTGTTTTTTTTAAATTTGTTTGAATCATCTTATGTTTGTGAACAGCTATTTTCAGCTTTGAATTATATAGATCTGATACAAGAAATAGACTAATGTGATCTGAGTGATGCATATTTTGCATTCAGACTAATGAAGTATGAGCCAAAGTTTGACAAATTATGGGAACACACACAACTGCAAAGATCGCAAAAATTGTGCAGCAACACCCCAACTGCAAACTTCTTGTTTCACTGAAAGCTCTTATTGAATTTTTCTTTTAAGACAAAATCTGTTATTGTATAGGTTATTTTTCCTACTGGTGGCAAACCTACAGCATGCACGCTACGTTGTGGTGCTTTTATCATTGAAAAATGTAAAATGTTCATTATTGCTACTAAAATCTCAGTATTCAGTTTAAATGCAGTGTTGGCACTTTGTGAAAAATAAGTGGATTTGGGGTTGCATTTAGAGCAGTTAGTCTCCAAAATGCTCACCATCACTGCCTTGGGGACCGTATCTCAACTCTAGCTCCCTTGAAACCAGCTGACTGCAGACCACCATCTCTGATCCCGAGCGCCAAAACAAACGCTTGATCTTTTAAGGTGTATGCATCTTATTAGGTGTTTTACCCCATAATGAGAAGATGAACAATTCAACATTCTAATAATATTGGAAGCTATAGTGCCATTCGCTAAATACCTGTCTCATTAATTTTGCCTTACTTAGCTTTCCCTAGTGTCCTGTGGGTAACAGGGCCATCCTGATGCTGTCCTTAGCTTTCTTAACTAACTTCAACTCTGTCCACAGTGTAAATCTGTTTGTTTTGCATTTCTACTTGGTCATTCTTTTCTTCTTTTCTCTTCCCTGTCTGATACAGGAAAAGAGTGAACGTTCCTTCATTAATCTGTGCCAGAGTGGAGGTCTCTGGATTCCTGGAAAGAGAATAAGAACCAGATGATAAAGCAACTGAAGGAATGGACTAAGGAAGGGCTTGTCTGCTTGCATCCTGTTGTCCAGTGCTAATGACAGCCGTAAGCAGCGAAGGCTCACCTGCTCACCTGCTGCCTACCGTCTGTCCTAATTCCTGTGTTTTCATAGGTACATGATATTTCTGAAAAACAAAACATGCTATTCTATGTTCTACACTTACCAAATTTTTCTTCATGGCCTTCTAGGCCTTTCCTTATTTTTCTCCAAGAATAATTTTTTATGTGACCCTCTTGATTTAGTTCATGAAACAAAAGATGAAGAAGAAAGGTTGTAAAAATGCCTTTTGCCTCTTTAAGAGTTACAAATCAATTAAACTGCTTTTTAGTCATCTTAGCTATTCTTCATGTGTACCTCAGTACAGAAACAAGTTAATTTATCCAAAAGTTCATAGAAAGTTTCTGATCTTTTTCATATATGCCCTTTAACATGAGAGGCATGAGAGTGAGCAAGTGTGTGGTTTGCACCTATAAATGACATGATACACAGAGCTGTGTGCATTGCAAATCTATGTATATCCACTTCTTCTGTGCTATAGATTGGAGGATTCATACACCAATGGTTCTAAGAGTTGAGAGTCCTCTACACAATATTTTAAATGATTCTTTTGTGTTTGAAGCCTCAGAACAACTTTCTCATTCCAGGATCAGCCAAGGCTTGAATACCTCAAGTTTTAGAAAACTCCTTACCTCTTCAAAATGTCTGTTGCATCTTTGACTTCTTAAATTCAACTGCTTCACCAATAGACACAGGACCTATCTGAAATATGCATAGTTGAGAAGAGGTCAGGATTCTGGCTCTGAGACTTTGGGTACCATGAGCAGATATTGGGTGGACAGTCACTCTTTGCCGTGTAGAGAGTTCTTTTCAGGGGTGTGTTCCCCTTGTTTGGAGCTGTGGCTCTGAAAAATGCTAGTGCATGTGAATGTATATCAGCTCCTTGAGAGACTCTTATTGCATACTTCAAATACTTTCCTGGCCATCTGTAATGCAAGGTTGACAAACAAAGAATGCTTTGGCATAGAAGCCCAGAATACAGCCAGGCTCTTTTGAAACCCTTTGCTGGACCTTGAGGTAAACCCACACTTACAGACAGGCTGGCTGCCAAACATTAACTAAAATACTCACACTTGTTTTTGACAACAGAGCTCATATTAAATTTCAACAATCGCTATTTTGGGTAGGGAACTATGACAGAAATGTCTGCAGATTCCAGGTGGCTATAATGCTTCTGTAAAGCCACCTTTCAGCATGTTCCATTTGCTGTGCTTTCAAGGACTCAGCTGTGTCGTTGCCTTCACAAGATGCTGCCGAAAAAGGTAAGTGGTGAGGCCTAAAAGGAGTTTTGGAGAAGCAACTCTTGGACAGGCCACTTCAGGAGTCTCCCTGCCTAAGCTGATGCTTTGATATGTGAAAGCAATAGCAAAATGTGGTTTCCAAGTACCTGTCTATAGTGATGGACGAGTTTGGCTCTGTAGCTTGGGAACCGATTGGAGTCAACAGAACACAGATATTAAAGGAAACTAAATTAATCTTTAAGGAGAATATGCAAATTGGACCATCATAGAATATCTAAAAGCTTAATCTCACTGCAAACAAACAGGTCATCTTATGGAATGGAGGATAACTTAAAATATTCTAGCCATTGCTACAACTGAGACACAATGATACACATGTGTGAGGTTTTCTTAAAAACCTTTTAACTACAAGGAAAAAATTTCACAGCCAAGAGAGGGATGGTTTGAAATGAATACTCTCTGCCACTCTTTTTTTGGGAGAGTTGAAACTCAGGGTGGCAGACATTTGAGCTTTGTCTGATTGAATATGGGTGGTAAAAGACAAGGCAAGAATATAATCTTGTGAGAGTCTTTGGGTGAGAAGGACTCTCTAATGCAGAACTGTCTCAGAGAAAAAATGTGTTTTGTTGGTCAGGAAGCTGAATCTATTTTTTTGCCTTTAGGAAGGACCATAGGATAACTGACCTAGATCAAAGTAGCTACTAGGTTGTATAGAAATATGTGGAAAAAGTTGTTGATATCAGAAAAAAATGATCTGGAGTAGCTTTTAATCTCTTCAATAAGAAAGAATCTAATGTCTTTATCTATGGATTTTTTTCTATAAGAAATCTTCAGAGAGTTTGTTTCTCATTCTGAGAGTACCATGAAGAAGTAGAAAGTCTCATGACTCAAGCTCTCTTTCTAGTAATATTATTGAGTAAAGAAAAAAATGGAATTCAGGAGAATATTATGACCACAAATTGGATCAGAAAAAGGTATATGTTATCTTATAGCAAATTATATTTAATTGTATGTAAATGACTGCATGAAGTATCCTGCAAGTCCAAAGGAAAGTAAGGTTGTACATCTGATCCAAGAAGATTTAAGCATATAGAGGCATTAAATCAGGACCATGGAATGGGTCTTCAGTGACCACATATATAAACCATTCAGGGATGAGAAGCAACATCAAAATGCACATGATAAAGAGTCAGGCTTAGTGACTTAGTTTCCTATGACATGAGGATAATGATACTCATCTCTCCAAGTCATCAGAAAAATTTCACATCCAATTTTTGAGGTACTTGACAAGAGCATATTTTGAAAATGTACAGTTGAGATATTCCATAAACACTCAAAATCTAAGCATCATGTTATATAGAAATGATATTTTCAAAAACTGAAAGGCAGAAAATGCATTATTACAATGATTATAATGACATCACACTGCTTATAGTGTACTTATATAGCATGCTTTGTAGAAAACAGTTAGGCTCTTGCAGGAAAGATTGATAAGGCAAATGTGGATCTTAATCGTATGTGGACTGCCAAAGAAGAAACAGTATCCTTGGAGACATTACTATGACTTTACACTTCAGGGACTGTGCTTGTGTCTGAATTTAGTTTGGCCCCGGGAAGTAGCAAAGGAAGTCCCCAGATAAGTGTCTTTACTAAGTGAAAGACATAGCCTGACAGATGCCCAGAATTAGCAAATATTCTGGTAAGGAACATGAGTGATAAGGTTATTAGGACAGATTTAGTAAATTCAAAACTGTCTTACGTAACAAAATGTTCAGCATCAATGCCTAAGTCACTAGAAATGTTAAACATTATATAGAAATCTCTTTACATTGCCAGTTCAATTGAGCCATAATGAGCTATCCTGGGATGTTTCAAAATCTGAAAAAATATTACTCAACAATTAAGTTTGCGGCAAATTTTTGCTATATATTTTGTCAGTTGGCTTTCAATTTTATGCTTCAGTTAATGTAGAATCATGAATATGTTGTGAGGATCAAAATCTTATTTTCCTTCAAGATTCCTGCTTGTTGTGATCAAGGATAGAGGTCTTTATTTCTTCCCAGAAGCCACAGGAAACCTCTAAATATAGACCCTAATGGGAAAGGCTATGAGGAATGTGAAACCTGTTATAGTGCTTAAGCATGATATCTCCAGCAGGGTAGCAGGAACAATCAATAACAATACTGAAGTTCAGTCTCTTGAGGAAATTTGTATTTCATGTAGAAGCAGACAGTGGATGAATACTCTGATGTCTTCAAGAAGGATGTGGGAAACGGAATAAGTGCCTGCCTGACAAGCACAAGATTGTGTGTTCAATCCCTGGTACCAACCCCCCCCCCCAAAAAAAAAGAAAAAGAAAAAGAAAGAAAAAAAGAAAAAAAGAAAGAAGAAAGAAAGAAGGAAAGTACAAAGATGTTGATAAAAAGGAAAAGACTAGTGATTATGAAGTCAGGTAATGTAAATAGTCTCTCTGCTTCAGGTGTTTATGTGTTCAATAAAGGTTAGTTGCTTCCAATACAAACACACAATGTAGGAGGGAAAAAATAAAATATACTATTCCTCTTCTGATGAACCTAAAAATCTTTTTAGTAATATAAGAAATGCATTCAAGAGGTTAAATTGTCATACATAATAAAACTAACATCAACTATCAAATTTAGAACTATTGTGCTCAGTATTTCTTATGAGAAATAAGATAAGCTCAGGAGCTTTCTGAGTTTAAATTCTGGATTTCCACTGACTAGAGGAACGGATGGCATGAAGTAAGTTCTAATTAAGTAGTATCTGTCCTTATTGTATTGTGTTTTAAAAGCACTATTTGTAATGTGTAAAGCAATTCTATGAATATGGATTTAATAAATAATAGGTTATAAATTATATGGTGAGTTATAAAGTAAACATGCTTTCATAAATGAAAAGCCTGATATTTATGCAAGTTATGAGTGTTGGAACTGAAGTTTATTTCATTGTAAGTTAAAGTAATCAAGGAAATGTCATGAATAGTGTAAATTTTTATCTGCACTGTAAAAGATGAAGTAAAATTTTAGAGATGGGGAAAATAAGGAACAGTATTGGAAACTGAAGGTATAGAATAAGATAGGGAATCAAGACATGAGAAATCTGAGAAGTGAGTAAGCCAAATTTGCTCAGAGTAGGAGTTGTTGTCATAAAAGCAGAATAAGAAAACATATGGAACTTAGTTTGTATAAGGATTTGAATACTAGATCAGAGATTAACATTTGTGAAGTAGGTAGCGGAGAACCACTAAGTTCAATAATTTAGACTTGGAATTACTTTAAATGTCATTTAGTCATTTTTCTTCTTCATTATCATAATCAGCTTTTTTCAATAAAGCAAGGACTCTTAGATTCTAACTTTTTTCACCAAAGCTAGGACTCTTTATTCTCAGTTGAACATCTGTGCTTAGTGATTTGTGATTTCTCTCTCTCATGATTTGATGATAGCATTCAAATTAATATCATAGAATTAAATGGTCCAGTTCCATCAGAAGGAGAATATTTATTCCAAAGGTTTTATATTTACTGAAGGTTATTATATTACTAGGAATAGGTTTGGAAGGAAAAGATGAAAAGGAAAGGTTGATGAAGGTAAGATGAAGATATACCAAGGACCTCGTGGAAGTTCCCATGCAATAAGAAAATCAAATGACTGAGACTTTTACAGTAAGATGAATATTTTGCAGTTAAAAGTGATACATTAAAATAATGTTTGAAAAAAATACTGAAAGGAATTGCAGAGTTTTATAAGGTGAAAAGGTCTTTCATATTCACATATTGAAAGATACAATTCCCTACATCCCAGAATATATTTAGAGATAAGATCTCTGAAGAGAATAAAGTTAAAATGAGGCCACTGTGGTGTTAGTCGGCCTAGAGTTCTTTTGCTTGATTAGATGGAAATCCTGAACTGGCAAATTACAGCTCTGCTAGCAGTTCTAATGTCACCAGGTAGTGATGACAGTGTAGGTCAGGTCTACTGGGTGCTGGTTTGTGCTAATACTAGCTAGTCCCTTCCAGCTTCTTCTTGTTCTAGAACTGTAGGGTAACTTTGTCAGGTGCTAGTCTCTGCTGTTAACCTTCATTGGATGCTGGTTTCTGGACTTCTTCATTGTTGACAGCCCCTATGGGGTTGTCGATTACTCTTTCTTTTGTATAACATACTCTGTCCAGACAACTGAGGGTAAGAATCTTGAGCAGAGTTATAGGACTTTTGAAGCCCATACTACCAGAAAAATAAACGAGGAGGCAAGTTTACAGGACCAACAAAGCAAATGTTTTAACAGGGCCTATGCTCCAGTATAGTGAGAATGAGCACTCTGGAGGGAACCCTTCTGAGCTCACCTGAGAATTGAAGGGGGAGTGATGCTTATATAGTGGTAAGGCCTATAATTGGTCCAAGTACAGTCCTGTTGTTGGTGCAAGGCTCCAGGATAGCTTGAGCTTTCCCAGCAGTGATTCAGCAAGGAGGTAGGGCAGAAACCAAGGAATCTGCAAGGCTAGTTGTGGGAGTTGGGCATGTGAACAATGGGCCTTTTCTCCCTGATCTTAGCCACATCAGGATTCCCCCTTTCTTTTCCAAAAACACAACAATATTATCTAAAATGGCTAGAGCAGGAGTGAGATGTCACACTGATAATTGACCTGCAATCATGTTGGAGTGGAGTGGAGGAGAGAGAGCCAAGGACACTGATATAAGTTGTTCTAGTCCATTGGGTAGAGGGGAAGAGGGAAAGAAAGAAATGATGGGGATGAGTGTGACAGCCCCTGACCAAGACACTTTCCCCTTTGAGCCACTGGGGAAAGTGGGAGAGTCAGGTACTTATTGCTTGTCTCAATTACACTTGGCCATAATCAAATTTGATTGGTGTCCTTATAAAAGTAGAAGATTAGAACCTACTGAAGGATATGCATCAGTGATGCATACCTACAAAGAAAAGGTCATGTGAAGCAAACAGAATAAAGTACATATCTGTAAGCCAAGAAGTGAGGTCTCAGAAGAAAGCAAATCTGACATCATTTTCATATCGGACTGCTAGCCTCTGGAATTGATAGGAAATAAATTTCTATGTTTAAGCCGTCCAGTCCATGGTGATTTTTATGATGCCCCTAGAAAACTGATGCACAAGTCTCAAGATACTAAAATCAATGATGAAGTTGGCATGAATCTACATATGAAATCTAGACCAATGCATTTACTGGGACAAACAGGAAAGAAGAAAAGTAATGCTATAGGAAAGAGAGTTAAGAAGAAAATAGAGTTTCTCAAAGCAATCTGGAAAAAAATAAATGTCTAAAGGAACAGAAAAAGTACCCAAATTGTGGAGATGATGAAGTTATAATATTTGGATGAAAGAGATTGTATTGGGTGATTTTCTTCTTTTTATAGCTTTTTAAAAACCAGACTCCAAGATACATCAGGCAGGATGGCTAAAACTCTGATAGAAAATCTGTAGCCTTATTGGACTGAAAAACCAGAAGACAGAATTTAACACAACAATAGTTACTGAAAAATGAGGAAGCAAATTCTGGAAAGGAGAAATTTTCTGGCTAATACTTTTATCTACCTTCTGATGGACTTCAGGAACTCTGACTGTACTTGAGGGAACATACTAAGAAAGGTAAGTTAAAAAGAAATGAAGTTGAAAAGTTTATTTGAGAAACAGCAATCCCTAGCCAGCATGATTCAGAGTAATTATAATGAATACAGGAAATGCCAGGGACCCTATTACCCACTTGTCTGGAAGAAATTAGGAACATGACAAGAGGAAAAAACAAAAGGCAGTCTCCGGCCTCCAATACAGCAGTACTGGCCCAGGAAAAGTAACACGGAAGAGATCGGGAGGCACACACCAGCAGTTTCTGAAGCAACAGGTACTGACATAAAGAAACAACTTCATGAAGCTATAAAAGAACTTAAAACAGAACTTCTAATACAAGTAAAAGAAGATATAAGAAAAATAATAAAAGAAATGCTAAGCATCTCTCAAGAAGACACAGATGGAAGCACAGAGGAGCATAGAAAAAGGAGGGAAATCTTTGATGAAGAATATAAAGAATATTTAGAATAGATGAAATTGATTTAAAGAGGTTACCAGGAAATTAAAAACTCCATTGAAAGCTGGCAAAACTGCTTGAAAGAAAATAAAGATAGACTATCAAACCTTGAAGACAGGTTTGCAATGTGTGATTGTGAAAGGAAAGATCCCATAAAAATAACAAGGAGCCAGGAAGTAACAATACAAAGGCTAGAAGAGGACAAGAGGATTTATAACTTAAGAATAAAAAAAGTGAGTGAGGAAGCAGGGGTAAACACAAATGAAATACAAAGGCTATTTACAGAAATAATTAAGGAAAACTTCCCAAACATAGGAAACGGAAGGGATGTTCAGATATATGAGGCATACAGAACTCCAGCCAGCTATAACCAAAACAGATCTACACCCAGATATATAATAATCAAGATCCCAGAAATTCAACACAAGAACAGAATATTAAGCGCTGTCAGAGAAAAGAAAAAGATAACCTATATAGGAAAACCCATCAGAATCACAATAGACCTCTCAACACAGACCATCAAACCAAGAAGAGCTTGGAGCAAAATATTCCAAGCCCTGAAAGAAAATAACCTCCAACCCAGACTGAAGTACTCTGCAAAACTATCTCTCAAAATTAATGGAGAAGCAAGATGCTTCCATGACAAAGAGGAACTGGAGGAGCCTACAAAAAATACTGAAGGACATTCTAGAGAGAGAGAAAAAAGGCCATGGTTTCAGGAACAGAGGCAGAGGGTGTTCTCTAAATGGAGCAGACAGTGGAATGAAGGGGAAAGGTAGACAACCAACAGCAGAAAAATAGCATGGCAGGGATGAGGCAGAGAAGATTGGCCATAATCATTAACATGGATGGCCTTGATACGCTAATAAAAAGAAACACAGTCAGGGTGGACCAGGAAATAGGTACATCAAGATGCTGTATATAAGAAATATAATTAACCTGAAAGAGGGTTTATGGACTGAAAGTCAAAGATGAGAAAATAATGCTCTATGTGACAGGGAACCAGAGAAAAGTGGGGTAGCTCGCCCATCAGGTGCAGATTGGTTGGAAAGATGTAGCACTTTTATACAATGGAGAATTACTCATCTATAAGGAAGGAAAACCTTGAGGCTCTTGTAGATAAATGGACACAACTTGAGATCATGCTCAGGGGTAAAAAGGTTCAGAACTACTTAGGTAAATAGTGGGTTGCCTCCCTAATCTAAAAACTAAAGGAGTTAGTGGGATACAAAATGTGCAATGCACCCTGTGAAAGTGAAAGGGGAGGAGTTGTCTAAAAAGGAAAGGCAGAGGACATAGTTAATCTTGTATTATGATTTGAAACCCATATTGTTTTCATCACTCTGTTTAGTTTGATAATACTCTGATCCAATTTGTCTACTTGTACTAGATTAGATGGCATGGACAATTATTCCAAAGATAGCAGGACATACTATGGTAACCATTTTTGATTTCCTCTTAACTTAATTTGAAGCCCTGTGTTGCTTTCACTGTCTTGTTTTGATTGATTTTATTCAAATCTGTTATGTTTGTTAGTATCACATCTGAGCGTATAGGCAACTACTTTGAAGACAATAAGGTTCACTGTGATACCCATTGTGGTTTGACTATTACCCTCTTTTGAAGTTGCACAATGTCCTCAATGTTTTGTTTTTATTGATTTTGTTCTGTACTGCTATGTTCAATTTTATTGTGCTTGATGATATGGGCATTTCTACTGAAGATAGCAAGAGACATTATGGTAACCACTGTTGATCACCTTGTATTTTGATTTTAAGTCACGTACTATGCCCATTCTTTTGTTTTGACTGATCCTATTTTGTTTTCTCTCATTTGGTTTTATTCTCTTCAAAATAAACTTTTTAAAAAAGAAGTTTATTTGAGCTTCTATTCACCATGAAGAGGCAAGATTCAGTATGAATCTCCTTAAGTTAATGTGTCAGCTAAAACACATACAGAGTCAGCAAACGTTATAGTAACAAAAAAAGAATCCAGATTCTCTACCACATATTATTCATAATATCTACAGAATAATTAAAAATTGGCTCATATACAATGGACTAGAACAACCTGACCTATCTCTAAGACACAAGTTATAGAGATCAATCCTGTAATGACTGAGATATTGGAATTATTAGACAGAATTTTAAAGCAACTATTATATCCATTTAAAATCTAAATGATAATAATCTAATGATGAACAAGTGCTCAGAAATATTATCAAATAGAAAAGATAGTTGCACTGAAAATACAAAAACAAAAAAACAAAAAAAAATTACTAGATAGATTTAATAATAGAATGGAGATGATAGAAGAGCCAGAGAACTTGAACATAAAGTATCAAACCCAAAAAATTATATAATGTTTGGGACAGGGATATGAAGAATATTTTGGAATGCTACCAAGAAGTCTAACATATGCACTTGGAATCCCAGATGGAGAATAAAGGCATTGGGCAGAGACATAACTGAAGGAATATAGAAATGAAATCAATAAGTGATTCAAATTATTCATGTATAGCAGCATACATAGGATGGGGAATTGGGAGCAGCCCACCTAGGTGCACCCAAGAAAGGAGACTTAAAAAAAAAAGCTTTAAAGCAAAACTCACTCAAAGTTCATCTGCTTTGTATTTTCACCATGTGCTGGCAATTTTAAAGAATATCAGTGATAAAATACTTCTTTCCTCAAAATTTCTTGTTGGTCTAAAGCCTACACAATGATTATGTTTAGTTTATATGTTTAATAATACTTATAACTAAATTTTAAATTAACATACTTTTTACTTACCCTTTAATTAATATTGTAGTCTGCAAAGTTAACATTAGTATTGCTAGTATATACTTAACCCTGATATTGATATGTGCATTCATTCTATTAGCTCATAAAATTTGAAAAAGTCTAGTGTATACTATTCAAGTTTGTCTGTAGCCTCTGTCTGTAGTGCTATACAATCCTGCATTTATACAAACTATACCTTCAAAATAGGTTGTGATAATCCTGTGACTGTATGAATAAACAGAACTTCAATCATAGAAGTCTTGGCTTTATGAGTGCTATTTTTCTGTGCAATCAAATAGTTATTTTGTGTTTAAAATTGAATAGTAGAATATTTTGATGTGTAACATTTATCACTGGAAAGTTCAAATTTTAGTATTTAGGAAGCTCTTCATGATCTTGAGAACTATTTTAAAAACTGAAATATATTCCTATTTAATTGTTATTTCTTTCTTTTCAGGCTAAAGAATAAATCAAGAAAATAAAGAAAAAACATTTCAGTGGTGCACTTTAGTGATTGTATAAAGGAACATTTTGCAGAGATTTTTTTCAGAGATTTTGATTGGATTAAAATTCACTAGTTGTTAGACAATTATTTACATAAGATATTTTACATAAGATTTTAATTAAAACATTAAATCTGAAACTACTAGTTGTTACAGATTGTACTGAGTTATGCTCTTTTGCCCTACAGGTGCTTGGAGGACTTTCATCCTTTAGAATATTGTTCTAACACCAGAAATTGTTTAATAATTATTCTGAATTTGGTAAAGAAATTTGGAGTGAAAATCTCTTATCAACATGAAAGAGTGACAACCCAGTGGAATGCAACAAAGAAAATTTTTTCAAAATGCCAGAGGCAATTGAAGGCATAACGTCTGGATCCATTTTTAAATATGTAATGCCTTCAACATTGCATAACATTTATGAAAATTGTGGAGAAGTACAAGTTGGCATATCCAAAGCATGGGTATTAGAAACAATACAAGGTTCAGATGAAGCTGGGATGAAAGACAACAATGAATCATCTCCTATAAGCATTGACAGGAAAGAGAAAAAGAAATGTTAGCAAGTATCAACACTTAACTAACTGAAAATATGGAGAAGAGAATGGCACCAGTAAAACTAAGACTTTGATGAAGAAGAGACATCAAGTGATAGTTTCATCTATTTTGATACTGCTGTTGGTTAATACTATTTCCAGATGGCAAGAGTTAAACCAGTTAAGAGAGTGATTGAACATTTTCAGAATAAATATGGACCTTTCTCTGCTATTCAAAGAAAAGGAAAAAAGAGCAAAGGAAACAGTGGATACTTGAGAACCCATGATTTTATAAATCCTTACAAACAATGAAAAATTAGCATTTTCAAAGAAACAATTACTTTGTTTTGACTATACTCTGGATATTGAGACCACAAAATAAACATCTGATTTTATAACTGCCTTTAAACTTGTTTGAAATTAAATAGCAAGACTAAATGATTTTGTTATAGAGAGTAAGGAGAATCAAATGTACTTATCAAAAGCATTAAATATGTACACATGTCATTTATTGATAATAAAATAATCAATAATTCTTGTAAACTGATCATTTTAATTGCAGAGAAATAGCCAAGTGACTTGTTAAAACTATTTAATCTACTAGTTATTCCCTTTTCTTGGTATATTTCAAAAAATCCATAGATATACAGCAAAGAGTAAGCATACAAAAATACTGATCTTTAAATTAACTATAGTACATTGATGTTAGATTTTTACAAATTACTATTATACTATTTATATAATACTAATTGCAGTGGAAATTTGGGTAGTCACATGGCAGCAAGTGGGAATGACTACTGAGGTGTTCACATATTCTGGGCTAAGAGTATTACATGTGTAAATATACATATAATATAATACACCAGTGTACCATGGCTTATTTTATGACTTACTCAGGTATAGGAATATAACAGTATAATCATTCTTTTAGTGTGTACAGGAGACTGGTTCCTGGATGCGCTATGGATACCAAAATCCAAAGACACTCAAGTACTTTATATATAATGGCATAGTATTGGGACATAAACTACACAAATTCTCCCAAAATAGTTTAATTCACCTCTGCATTACTTATAATACTTGTTGAAATATAGATTGTATTTGTGTTATTTTTTTAAATGTTTATTGTTAGCCCAGACATTTTAACCCAGAGCCTTTGGTTCTTCTTTAGCTGGCTCCAAAGCAAAATCATCATGGCAGAAAAGCTGTTTTACTTGTGGCATCCAGGAAGCACAGAGCAGAGGAAGAGCACAAAAGGAAAGTCAGACAATATATAGTCCCCAAGGTCATTCACCCATAACCTACTTTCACCGACTAGGACCTACATCTTAATAGTCCATTAAGCTATGAACTCAGCAATAGATTAATTCATTGAGTTCAGTACCATAGCAATCCAATGACCTTTCCGGGAACTCCTTAATCCATTCAGGTTGACAATATGTGTTAATTGGCCCAAGTGAGAACAGCAAGAAATAGGAAAGTTTGGTCATGCTATTTGAATGGTCCACCTTTCATATGGTTGGTTTATGGTGGTCTGAACCAGGGGGACAGTTATGCGCTTAACCATTGTTCTACTTAAAATGAGTCAGATCACTGTGTGTCCCCCTGAAATAAAATCTTGCACCTTAATGCACTTCTTTCTTGGAATTTGTTTAGTACAAATGGCTCCTATGTTTCCTTAAATGTCTATTTCAGTGAATCCAGATTTTCTTTATATTTTTAAATTTTATTTTAAAGATAATAAAACAGAGCATAATAAAACAGAATAAAGCCAAGCGAAACAAACCAATGTATGTGACACAGGACTTCAAAACAATAGGATATCAACAATGGTCACCATAATGCCACTTGTTGCCTCCAAATAGCTGCCTATAACCTCAGACACAGTAAAAACCAAACAAAACAGAATGGAATAGAACCAATAAAAACAAAATGATTAATGCAATAAAGGACTTCAAAACAAGATAGTAGTAAATCCAAAATGGCTACCATAATATATCTTCTTATCTTTGAAATAACTGCCCATGCCATCAATAAAATAAAATTTAAAAAAAAAATAGAGAGGGAACAAAACTCAATGAAACAAAAAAATAAAAATGATACAGGACTTCAAAACAATAAAATAGGGAATCAACAATGGCCACCACCCTCAGAAGGAGATTCCCCCATAGATGCTACACTGGGTATTGCCGTCCTCTGAAAAGATGATCAGACCACTGGCTTTAGACCTGCTAAGTCAGTGAAACACTAAAACTACAAGCGTTAAATTGTTTTCCACCTCAGTAGCTATAATCACAGCTTGTGTTTCTCCAGATCAAATAGTTGATAACAGTGGGGCAAGGGGAGAGCTGGCTCTTCTTGTTTCCCAGCCCAAGTGCCTGAAAGGGACTGGCACCTGACTCTCCCCCAGTGGTCCATACATTGTGGCATTTCACAGGGAGGACCTGCTTCTTAGTGACTTCTTGTTCTCTTCCCCCAGAGTCTACAAATGGTGCTGATTCATGAGGAAAGGCTGTCGTCTAGCTCTGCCCCCAGAGGCCTATGCTCAGATTTTCTATATTTTTAATGTTTATTTAGTTTTATTAGTATATGTTAGTGGTACAAAATGTTTACATTTATCTTAGGGAGTAAGTGCATGTACTTTTTTGTTCCCCTTTCCTCCTCCATTTCTAGATCCCCATTTGCAAAAGACATTTCTTCCTGTTTTCTACTGTCTACCTTTTATGTTGTTTTTAAATTGTTTATTTTTCTTATGTAAGAGAATGTGATGTTTAAGTTCATATATCTGGTTTAGTTCATTTAACATTATGGTATTGAGATATATCCATTTTCCTACAAGTTTCTGAAGTTGTTTCTTCTTTATGGTATAATAGTACTGCATTACAAACATGTATCACATTTTCATTATTCATTCATCTGTTAATGGCATATATATAGTCTCCTTCCAAAATTTATCTATTGCGAGTTGTGCTGCTATAAATATGAGAATGCATCCATCATTGTGGTGTGATGTTTTTAACACTTACAGAGAAATATGAAGAGCTGAATTGAATGGAATTTCTATTTTTAGTTTTTTTTAATTAATCTTCATACTGATTTTATATTTGTTGTACCAGTTTTCACTCCCACCAACAATGGAGAAGAGGACCTTCTCCCTATATCCTTGCCAACACTTGTTATCAGATGGAATCTTTTTTTTTTTTTGTTTGTTTGTTTAAAGAGAAAAAAACTACAGAAAAGGTAGAAATATTACAGAATTTCAAGAAACGAAGATAAACAGTAAGAAATCTCTAGTAGATAAATTACATATTGTTCTTTTAGAAATTGTTTTTCAAGTTACAAAGCTAAAGCACACAAAGTGGACACTCAAGCAGTGAGCATGTAAACAGATCTGTTCAACAATCCAACAAGAACCTAGAAAATATGGTCATCAATCCCATACACCTAAACATACATGCAGCTATATCTTTTATAGTGCTTCCTATTTCCTCTTTTTTTACAATAGCAATTATACATTTTTAAAATTTTATTTAGAGAAGAAAAAAAAGCAAAACAGAGAAAAGGGTAGCAACAATACAGAATTCTAAAAGAAAGAAAGAAAAACAAAGGAAAAAAAAAAGGAAAATGAGAAAAAGCCCCACTAAGAAATCAGTAATTTATAAATTACATATGGTCATCCTGGATGTTCAGATGAAATCTTAGTATTTTAATTCACATTTATCTTATAGCCAGAGATGTTGAATACTTTTTATGCATTCGCTGGTTATTCGTGCTTCTTTGTCTGAGAAACGTCTATTCATTTTAGTTGCCATTCATTTATTTGGTTTCTTTCTTTTTCTTTTTCTTCTTTTTTTTCTTCTTTGTATAATACAGATATAAATTGATACAGAGATGTCACAGCAGTAGCTAACAGCATTTCTTTTCATTCTATAAGCTGTCTTATTATTCTCTTGTTTTACATGCTATGATAAGCTGTCTGATTTGATATATTCTCATTTATTGATTCTTGGTGTTGTTTCTTATGCAACTGGGGATGTGTTCTGAAAGCCCTTTCTTGTACCTGTCTTCAAAAACTTTACCTATTTTATCTTCCAGCATATTAAATGCTTCTGCTTTATAATTTATGTCCTTGACTCATTGTGATTTTATTTTGGTTCATGGTGAGAGATATGGGTCTAGATTCAGTCTTCTGCATTTGTGTAACCAATTTTTCCCGGTACCATTTGTTAAAGAAGCTACATTTTGTCCAGCACATATTTTTGGCTCCTTGTCAAACATTAGATGATTCAGTATACCCAAGGTTGTTTCTTAATTTGTAGTTCTGTTCCATTAAGATGCCTCTCAGGTTCTGTTCCAGTATGATACTGTTTTTATCACCATAGTCTTGTAATAAAGTGTAAAATCAAGAGTTGTGATGACTTGCTTTGCTCTTGTTGCTCAAGATTGCTTTTGCTATTCTGAGTGTCTTTAAGTTTCATATAAATTTTAGAATTGCTTTTTCTAGTTTTGTGAAGAATGATGTTTGTATTTAATCGGGATTACATGAAATTTATACATCAATTTTTATTGTATAGTCATTTTGACAAATTGGTTCTGCTTATCTAGGAATATTCTGATGTTCTCTACAACTCCATTTTTTTAGAGAACTGCAGTTTTCATTATAGAGCTCTTCCACTTCCTTGGTTAGGTTAATTCCTAAGTGTTTCGTTTTTCTTGGTGCTATTATGAATGGTATTGTTTTCCTAATTTTTTCTCAGTGAGTTCATTATTGTGGTAAAGAATCATTATTGTATCATGCTACATAATTGAATTTGGTTATTAATTCTAGAAGTCTTTTAATGGGATTTGTTTAGATCATCTTCATAAAGGATCAAGCAATCTACAAATAATGATAATTTTATTTCTTCCTTTCCTATGCATACCTGTTTTATTTCTTTCTCTTGCTTGATTGCTCTGGCTAATGTTTTGAGTACCATATTGTACAAGAATAATGAGAATAGGCAACATTTCTGTGTTATTTTTCTCATTGCTGGTTCAAAAACCTAAACCCACAAGCTAAGGAAAGAAAGGTATATTTAGCTTACAGTTTGTAGAAATTTCAGTCTGTATCAGCTGGTTCCAAGGCAGAGTGGCACATGGCAGAGGGGCAACAACTCATGGTGGTGAAAAACAGCAAAAGCAACAAATGCAAAAGAGAGAAACAAACCTCTTTCTGCCCCTTTTATCTTACCTAGACTGCTAGGATAGGGGTAGTACCAGTCCAATCAGTGAACTGATATAGCAATCACCCACCCTTAATCCCAACATTGTACTATGAATCAGTCACAAGATTCAGCTACCTCCTAAAAGTACACAAGGCTTGGGGGTGGGGGGCATCAAGACACAAACTGTAGCACATCTATTGTTCCTCATTTTACAGAAAAAAGATTTCAGCTCTTTCCCATGTAATATGATATTAGCGGTAGGTTTGTCATACATGGTTTTTAGAAATTAACATAAGGTTTTTAATATATATTTTCTTCAGATTTTTTTTCATGAATGGATGCTAGATTTTATCAAAGTCTTTCTCTATACCTATTGAGATGATTATGTAACCTTTGTCTTTGTTCCTAGTTATTCAGTGTATTGCATTTATTGATTTGAATATGTTAGACTATTCTTTCATCTTTGGGATGAAGCATACATAGTCATGATTATGATCTTTTCTGATGATTTGTTGCATTGCTTGCTAGTATCTTTTTGAGGATTTGCATATGTGTTCATTAAAGAGATTGGTTTATAATTTTTTTGGTTGTGTTCTTATTTGATATTAGAATTAGATTAATGGTAGCTTCCTGGAATGAGTTTGGAAGTACTCCTTTGTTTTCACTTTCATTAAAGAGTTTAAAAGGAACAGTATTATTCCTTTCCTTAAGTATTTGAAGAATTTAGCAGTTAATTTACTAAGTCCTGGGCTTTTCTAAGTTGACAGGTTTTTCTTTTTTTATTACTGCTTCCATTTCTTTGCCTGTTATTAGATTGTTCTAGGTTTTTATATCATCTTGGTTTAGTTTTGGCAATTCATATGTTTTTAGAAATCTGTCCATTTTTTCTAGGTTATCCAATTGGGTAGAGTACAAGGTTTCATAGTAGTTTCTAATCTCTCTTGGATTTTATCAAAGTCTGTTGTTTTCAGGTGCTTCATTTAATTGGATTGGTATGGATTATCTGTAAGTTTGTCTGTTTTTTAAAAAAGGACTTTGCTTTTCAATTCATTGATTCTTAGTGTTTTTGGCTTAGTTTAATTAATTTCTGCTCTGATTTTCATGATTCTATCCCCGTACTTGGTTTATCTTAGTCTTTTCTTCTTTCATCATGAGTATTAGAAGTTCTACGTGTCTCATGTAACTGTATGTTGCCTTCTCACCCAATTCTTGGAAAGCTTTCTGCTATGATTTCTGTACCCTGATTCTTTTCCATGCATGTTGCTTTTGGATTATTTTCAAACTCCAATTAGTCTTCTTAGTATCATCTGGGAGCTGTTGAATCAATTTTCCCTGTTTTATTGTTATTTGTGATGGAATTTATATCTGAGCATATGATCTGTGTTTCCATTTTGATTGAGATCTGGCACATTGTCCTCATGTTGTCATTTCTACTATTCATATTTTCAGTAGAATCTTTAAAACATAATACTTATGTTTGACACTTTTTATGGATTTTATTTTTAGTAAATTTGTCACTCATGTTTTGAAGAATTTTTGCTAGTCCTCTAATTTTTTATTTGTTGTCTTTAACCACATTGGTCAGCATGTTTATTAATTCCATTATCTGGTTATATCATCTTTGGCCTCACTGATTTTCTTTACTTCCTCACTGATCATTTTATACAGGTCAGCTATCCGTGTTTCATTCTCCTTCTATCAATGCACCTTGCCTCTGCGTTAGGGTTAGTTAGGAGTCTGAGCCCTTTTGTGGTCTTGCTTTTTCAGGTTACAATTTTTGTGCAGAAGTCTGAGGTCAAATGGAGTGCAGAGATTTTGTTGTCTCTATGAAGATCTTCTCTTAGTTACATTATATTTACTAATGATGTAATTTTGGTTTCATTTGTCAAAAGATATTGTCTACTACTTCAGCCTATTTGCTTTAATTGGGCTGGACCCAGTCACTATGTTGTAAGGAGAGAGCTCCTATTGGCTACAGCAGCACTCATGGATCTAACCATTCATTAATCATGGACATTAAAGCTTGTTTGAGTAATTCTGTCTTTTTATCGGTGCCCTTACAGTCTATAATATATTGTTATTATTGGATAGCTTGGAATGTAGGATGGCGAGAAAAGAGAAACGGGAAAAGAAACGGGTTAAGTCAGCAAGAAGAAATGGGAATAATATATTTTTTCACATGAAAAGTGAAGAAGATAAAAAAAGACAGAGACATAGGAAAAAACGAGGATACACAAAGAAAAAAGCATAGAGAGAAAAGAATTTAAAAAAGGGAAGAAAGGCTAATAAGAAAGCAGAACAAAAGGGAAAAAATAAAAATAAAAACAATATTAATAATGAAGAAAAGGAAAGAATGAATAAAGATAACCTAGGAGAGACAAGAAAGCAAGGAAACAAAAAACTCCATGCAGCTTCTGTGCAGAGCCAGTGCGTGGACAATTCCCTTCACGCTGCAGTTATAATCCGGTTTTCCCCAGTGGACTGGTTGACTGCCTGAGACTGGTGAAAGCTGCCAGTCTCTATGAACCTACCTCTTGGCTGCAAATTGTGCTTTAGGAATGCACCACTCTAGAGCTGTGTCTCTTTCCTGAGATCAGATCACCTTAATTATTTTGAGAAGAGGTTGTAGTGTAGTTTTCTCAGCCCAGTTCTCCCTCCAGTCCTCCTCGATAGCTTCCACTGTGTCTACCCTCACTTGGGTGATTCCAGGGACCCTCTCCAAGCTCTCTCTCTAGCAGCCTTCTAGCCTCATGTATCACTAAAAGCCACCTGACCAAAGCCATGCTTTCTGTTCCTTTGCCCCCCTTTTTCCCATCTCTGTCTCAAGAATTCTGCTTTCCAACACTTGGAATTTCATGGAGTTTCTAGCTCAGCACAGAGCCTTCTTCGCCTCCATGGGAAATTGATCAGTGGATCGAATTTTATGCTGTCTCAAATTTTCCTTGTGTCTGCAAGGGAAACAGTGGAAGAAAAAAAAAAAAAAAAGCATCCGCTCTGGTTTTGCTGAGCAGACTCTCTCCCCTTCCCTTATGTCTTCAGGAATGTGATTGATATTTCCCTACCAGCACGCTCTGCCTGCAGTTCCCAGGGTTCATCCTCTCACTGCCTCGGGTGGGTGGCTTCTTCCCTAATTTATGCTGAGTACTTGATGGTGGACAGGCTGTCACCGGGACTCCATGTTCCCTGGTATTAGGAGAGGATAATGTTTTCATGCTGCCGTTTCTCCCTGTCTCTAGCTGTAGCTCACGGCTTCCCTGCAGCCCTAACTGCTGTTAACTCTCAAGCTTGGTTTTCTCTTCCAGGTGGGAAGGAGTGTATGTAAGGAGCTCATCCTAGGCGTATGGCCTCTGCAGTGTTGTCTCCTTCCCTCTGTCTATCAGACTTGTTCCCAGCTTGGTGTGTTTGCTTCATAAATGGCATGTGGTGAGCTGTGGAACAGTGACAATGGCCCTGCTTCCCTTTTTCAACAACCGAGTTATTTGGTTTGGTCTAGAGGATTTTACTTTCAGGTTAATTTTCCATATCTGGGTGGGTTTGTCTCTCCTGTTTCAGAATACTTGCATTATTTCTTGTTTCTTTTCCAAGACTCTTCAATACACATCCTTTTTTAATCAGTCATGTTGGAAGTCTCTGTAAATGCTTCTTAAATTGTTGCTATGTGGTCTTATTTAGGAAATAATGAAAACAGAAAATGCTGTATGTTTTTAGCCAGATGTAATTTTTGTTTTTTGCAATATTTTTCATCTTTAGTTGGATGAAACCTGTGGATTCAAAACTTGTGGAAACAGTGAGGTGACTGTATTTTGAACATTTTGTAGTTATAAACAGTGCTGTAGTGTGTACATTTATTTTCATGTTGGTAGATGGGGCACAGTGGAGTCAATTTGTAGGGATAGAATCACTTAGTCAAAAGATAAATACATGTGTAATGTCATTGCGTATTTCTACATTTTCTGCTAGAAAGGTTTACATCAGTTCATTTTGCCACCAACAGAGGGTAGCTGTGCTCATGTACCCAAAATCCAGGCAACAGAATGTGTTGTGATAACTTTTTCATTATTGACAATAATAAAGGTGAAAAACAGTACTCACATAGATTTTTAGTATTTTGAGGATCACAGATATTATTAGCTTGAGAAAACTCAGAAATAGAATAGGTTAAAGAACAGCATTAGTTTTGTGTATTTGTTTTCATGACTGGTTATTGAAACTGGGCTCTTGCTGCAAAAGGCAAGCACTGCCCTAGCTCTAAAACATTGATTTTTTTTTTCTTCTGAGCAGTGCTGAGATTAATCCAGGCCTCATGCATATTAAGCAAGTGCTCTACCACTGATCTACAAAATCAGTCCCTAGTTTTTTAAATTGTAAAACATATGTAATATAAAACCCCTTTAGCTGTTGCTAAGTATATTCACGTTGTTCACATGACCTCTATACCTTTTCATCTTCCTAAACTACAACTTCTACTCATTAAAATCTATCCATATTCCCCTACCCATCCCTTGGCAGTCATTTTACATTCTGTTTTTAAGAATTTGATTACTCTAAATACCTGCATAAATTGAATCATACAGTATTTGTGTTCATTGCAACTGGCTTATTTCATTTAACATCATGTTCTCTGGATTCAGCCACATCACAGCATTTGTCAGAATTTTCTTCCTTTTCCAGACTGACTAATATTCTATTGTGTGTGTATGTTCCATTTTATTAATCCACTCATCCATACTGGGCATTCGGCTGCTTCTACCTCTTGGCTGCTGTGAACAGTGGTCCTGTGAACAAGAATATATGAATATTTCTTTAGTATCTTACTTTCATTTTTTTATATAGCCAGAAGTGAAATTGCAAGATCATATAGTAGTTCTTCTTTTACTATTTTGAGGAACTATCATACTTTTTTTCCCACAGTAGCTACACCACTTTACCTTCTCATCATTTCTTTATGTCTTTGCTGACACTTTTTTAATAATAGCCATCTAAATGGATATAAGGTGGTATCTTCCTTGTATTTGCCTAATAATTAATGGTGTTTGTCATCTTTTCATTTGCTTGCTATCTATTGGTATATATCCTTTGGAGAAATGGCTGAGTCCACTCATTTTAAAAAGTGGATTAAATATTTTGCTGTTGGCTTGCAGTAGTTCCTTATTTATTTTAGATATCATCACATCAGATATATAATTTGCCAATATTTTCTCTTATTCTGTAAGTGGTCTTTTCATTTTGTTGAGTATGACCAACAATATGGAAGTTTTTACTTTTTATGTAGCCTAATTTCTCTAGTTTTACTTTTGTCGCTGGAGCTTTTGCGTTCCTATCCAAGAAATCATTGCCAAACTCAATGTCAGACAGCCTTTTCCTGTGTTTTCTTTTAAGACTGTTTTTTTTCCAGATCATTTTAGTTGTTGAGTTAAATTCTGTCCTTCACTTTCAACTATTTTAGAATATGAAATGAGGAAAAGATTCAACTTGGTAGCTCTATTCGGAGGTCCAGTTCTCAACACAATCTCCTTACCTTGGATGCTCTTCAGACTGCCAAAAATCATTTGATCATACATATAAACACTTATTGCTGTCTGTTTTATTTTACCCTCTTGTTCCAATTTTCAGTTTTTATGTCATTGTCATGCTGTTTTGATTGCTGTAACCTTGTAATAAGTCAAAATCAACCAGTGTGAGACCTGGAGCTTATTTTTTAATTTTGTTTTGACTCTTCAGGGTCTCTTGAGATTCTTAATGAATCTTAGATGATTTTTTTATTTCTGCAAAAATCCCTTTGAAAATTTTCATGTAGAATGCGTTAGATCTGTAGCTTCCTTGGAAAATATTAACATCCTAACAGTAAGTCTTGGAATCCATGAACATAAATGTATTTTTTTTCCTTTGTGTCTTCTTTAATTTTATTTATCTATGTTTTCTAGTTTTCATTGTATAAGTTCTTTGTCTCCCTGTTTAATTTTTTTCTGAAATACTTCTTTCTTTTTGATGCTACTGCAAATGCAATTATTTTCTTAATTTCCTTTAAAAGTTTTTCATTATTAATATAAAAATTTACTTGATTCCTACGTTTGTGTAGGTTTAAATTATATATCTCTAATATTAAATATTTTTATGCAAGGTTTCTGTTCAGATTATTTTGTTCATTTTTCTACTGGGTTTTCACCACTCCTAAGTTTTTATTGTGTGGTTACCAATTATTAATTTCTGATTTCTACTTTTTTGTTTATTTAATTGGTGGCATATGACTTTAAGGAATAGATTTTGCTTCTCTCTTATCTTCATTTTTCTTCCTAATGAGGAATCAAGATTCTAATTATCTTTGATTCCTAATTAAGTAGGTCATAATTTTTTCTGCCATTATTGGATGTTTCAAATTGTCATAGGTTGATGAAATAGAAGTCTCTTTAAGCTGCCTCTTGAGTCCTTTTGAAATGATCATCAGGGTTTTAGTACTACCTTACTTTCTGGCATGTAAAATGTCCCAAATTCAACCTGTGTTTTTTCATTATCAGACTGGAATAAGTCTGCTCCTCAAATTGCTCCACAAATCTGTTTTGTGTTTGTGTGTAAAAAGATGTATTTAAATATGGATATTACATATATTTGTATTTGTTAGAATATAATTGTTTCCATGCCCTGGAAACAGAGAGATAAAAGAAATATAATTATATATGTAAAAAAAATACCCATATGTACACACAGTTTCATGCTTATAAATATGTATATATCTATAGGTATAACCTATAATCTCCATATTTACACTGTCATGTATTCATAGTGATATTTCCAATTCTAATCCAACACAAAGGGTTAATTTTCTTCTTTTATCACATGTGTAATTTCCTCCAACTGTGAGAAACCTGGCTTTATTAACAATAATATATTAAATTATTGTTCAACATAAGGTGTGTACACTATAGTTTTGAAAATTTTAACCTTTATGTTTGTAAAACACAACTGACTATAGTTCAATATTTGTTTATAGTTCTTTTTTTCTGTAGTCTCTAAAATTTTTCTTTTGTTGCTTCATTTTTTATTCTCTCCTGATGGTGATACTATTTATTTGAAAATGGTTGAAAAATTTAAGTTTAAAAATTTCTAGTTTTCATTCATTTAAAAATTTCTGTATGAGAGAATCTTTTTATTTCAGATTGTAATTTTAATGCACTTGTAGATATCTTAAGATATAGAAAGTGAAATTCTTATTTTCACAGCATTTGTGAAATTTGTGAGATAACTAACGTAATGATTAGTGAGAGTTGGTAGACGTACCTGCTTATGTTAGAAAAAAACAAAAGCCTGAAAATTTATGTACTATGACTACAACATAGTGAGAAAAAAGCAAGCAAATATCCACAAAAGTGGAAAGAAAATAATCTTGTTAAGATAAAGAAAAAAAGCCATAGATGTCAGGTTTGAAATGGAATACTTTTAGATGTAGCAGACATAAAAAGATAAAGTTGTAAAGCTATAAGTAATTTTATGCAATCTATTTGAAAACCTCAGAATATTTAATTCCCAGAAGAATTAAAAGTTACTAAATTAATTTTATAAGAAATCAAAAGCCTAAATGGTTGTACAGCTATCAAGAAATTAAATGATGGTTTAAAAATATCTCACAGTGAAAACAACAAAACTAAACTTTTGCGTCTATCTTTGAAGAAACATTCAAGGATTAGGAAATAGACTGCAAACTTTTTCCAGACCATGGGATAAAGGAAGCAATCATGGCCTAGTATACAGTTGGTATAAAAAACAAATAAGAATATTTTATGAAAAATATTACAAGATAAAAATTATTCATAAAATACTTATCAAAATGTTAGATAAATCACTAACAATCAAATTTATTAGTGCATGAAAAACAATAATTTAACCAAGTAGAGAAAAGACCAGAATTTTGTTTAGTTTAGCACTAGGGACCAAAAACCAACCTGTTGTACCTTAAGCTAAGCAAGAAATTGTATGATTTTTTTTTTTTTTTTTGTATCAGGGGTTGAATTTACAACCTTGTGCCTACCAGCCAGGCAGGCACTTAGGACACTGGGCTAAATCCCCAGCCCCCAGCTTTCTTAATACAATGAAAGATTTGGTAAAATCTTAAAATAAATATTAAAAACACCCCCTATAAACTATGTCTGATAAACATACAAAAACTGTAACAACATATTCATCAGAATGACTACAGTCAAGAGGACCAACAGTGTCATTTACAGTCCTGAATGTGGCCAGCCCTGATACACTGAGTACAATTGTAAATTGATGTCACCATTTCAGAACACTCCTCAGGCATATATTCTGAAGCTGTGCATATTCATAATCCAATGAAAATGAGCAAAATACTGTTAAGTGAAGCAACATAGATGAACTTGAAAACATATTGAATGAAATAAATCAAATTCAGACATTTACATAATTTTTAGTTTATCTGAACTTTGAAAACAGGCAAAACCAAACAATTGTATTAGAAGCGAAAATACACTATATTGGGTAGCTGGGGGCAGTAGGAACTGGGATTGGACCCAGCAGGTGGTAGGAGGAGTACTCTGTAGCATCAGTGTATCTTCTATGGATTGGACCCAGCAGGTGGTAGGAGGAGTACTCTGTAGCATTAGTGTATCTTCTATGTCTTCTATGGGAGATTATCGCTTTGTGATAGTTAATTTCTACACTTTTCTGCAATAGAATACTTTGCAATAAAGATATTTTTAAAGTGTAAAGATAGAATTATGTTAAATCAAGAGGCAAAAACTAAATGTTTTAAATTTGTAGAACAGAATTCCTTATGACCTCATGATAGAGAAAGATTTATTGGAGAAAATTCAAGAAACCACAAAGGAAAATACAGGATAAAAATCTCAGAAATTTTCTATTAAAATTAAGCACATTTTTGTGGTTCAGGGGACTTCACACTTAGCCACCACTCCAATCCTTTTCATTTTTTCTTTTGAGACAGTGTCTAGCTAAGTTGCCATCCTGGACTCAAAATTGTGATCTTTCTCCCTCAGCCTCTCAGAGTTCCATGATTACAGGTATATACCATCCTCGCTGGCTATAGTTAATAATGATTTTTCTTTAAAACTGTCATAAAAGGAAAAGCCCACAGACATGAAAATATATTTCTAGTGCATAAAACTGAAAAGGTTTGTTTTCAGAGTGTACAAACATAAAAAGGCAAATAAAAAAGTATAAAAAGTGAGCAAAAGACTAGCAGGATAATTTTTAAAATATGATATGTGAATAGCCAATAAATCATGTCAGAGATATCAAATTTTATTAATGATCGAGAAATTCAAATTACTAGACTGAATAGAACTGTAGATTCTGATAACTGTCATTGCCAGTGTAGATGTAATAATAAGAACTCAATCTCTGTTGGAAAAAGTTGTAATTGGTATAATCATTCCATTAGTGGGCACCTTTGCATTATCTGATGAAGTGTGTACTCCATGATCAGTATTTCTACTCTGGGGGTATTATCTTAGAAATTAACAAGAAAACATCCACAAGAAAACTAATGTTATTTTTTATAATAGTAAAATACAAAAAAAAGTACATGTGTGTCCATCAGGAGAAAAATGAACAAGTCGTATTTTATTCATACCATATGCATTTTACAGCAGTGAAGTTTGAAGGACTATATTCCTTATTAGAGATGAATCTTAGAAACACAGTATTGATGAGTAAGAAACAAGTAACAAAAGAATACTTAGTATGATTTCATTAAGTGAAACTTAATAACATAAGACTGAGTTATTACTTTATAACACATACATTTATAAAGGAAAAGCAAGCAAATAAAAAAGGCAAAATGTATGCTAATCATTAAATTTCAGGAGAAAAGAGAAAAATACCATCAGAAATGAACTCACAGGAGGGTATAAAAGTGATAGTGATTATTTGTTACCTGGACATTTGTTTTATTATTGTTAAGTTACATAAACATCATAGATACTATCTTTATGTGCATGATATACTTCATAATAAATTGTTCATAACTCCTCTATGTTCTTTACAGGAAATGCATTAGTGGAATTAGTGAAAGCTGATAGTAGAAGCCAAGAAATCAGTTAGGTTGCTGTTCGAAGGGTCCCAGCAGTAGCTGATGTTGACATAGAGAAGAGAGGCATATTGATTTGTCAGTCTACTTTTAAATGGTGTCACTAAAATTTTATTTTGTTCTGGGCCTTAGATTCCTTATACATATCAAGAGTTGATGATCATGTGTTATTTCATAATGAACTTTTCTCAACAAAACTATACTGTTTTAATGAGGGGTAATTAGTGTCCATTTTACTTGATAAATCAAAAAACTGTGTTGAGAGGTTACAGCAAATTGCCTCATGGACACAACTACAAAAGTTGAAAGTTGCTTTAGACTTCCTTTCACACCACGCCAGCTTTCCTCCGTGTGCCTAAGAATGGAATATAAATAACATTCTGATTTTTCAGTGCTGAGGCTTGGAAGCAAGCTCCCCTCTTGCTTCATTCTCTCTGGAGCCTCTTCTGTGCCATAAGGGAGCTGTGATATACTGGGTATGATGGAGGTTAAGTATCCATTTCCTCTGACTTTCTGCCTATTAGTTGTGACTGTCCCTGAGCAGCCTTTTGACTTAAGCCCTTTGCTCTTGTGAAGGCTGAGGCATTGGGACACTCAAAGATCTAGATAGTTAAAGGTACATTTGCAGAGAAGAGTCCCTTTGCTAATCTAAGGAACAGCTTTTGAGAGTGGCAAATGGGTAGGGGGTCAAAGCTGGAGCTTATGAATGATAGCTTCATCAACTTGACATTCCCACAGGATCCACCACCTACATAGGGGTTCTTTCCTGGCTCTTTCCCCAACAGATGTGAAAATTATTAAGTGTATTTGCCTGGAGTTTCTCGGGGACTCTTTTCTCAGTTTGTTTACCTTATTTCCCTCTCTTCCCCCTGTTTTTAATCTCCATTTTTATTTCTGCTTTCACATTCGCACTAGATAAATGATGCCCAGATTTAGGGACTAATCAAGGCAAAGGGAACGCCTGGCAACTTTCCGTTCCAGTGTAGTACTGTGCACTGAGGTGCTTTCCCAGAAGCTGCTAGCATTTTATGATCAGTCAAATCCAAACACAAGGATGTTCCCTTCCCCAAGGGCTTAGCAGTCTACACTTAGAGAGAAGACTTAAGAGTTCACATAGAAACTTTCCAGAGCTTGTCAAGGGATGGGTTTATAAAGCAAAGTACTCGAGCTGTTACAATATTTTCTTCTCATATGAAGAAGTTGTGGTTTTAGTGGAGAATTAGTCATGGATAGTGTACATATATGTACATTCAGGATTTGTATATACATGTACAAATATATGCATGTATTGGTATATATGCAGTACATATGCATTGGTGTATATGCATATATATGCATGTATTGGTGTATATGCATACATATATTGGTGTATATGCAGTACATAAGTGTACATTAGAAATTTATTTTCCTAATACAGGTACTGGGATTTGTTGACTCTAGAGAGCCCCTTAGCTACTAATCTGTAATCCTAAAATTTCTATCTGCTACTATTTATATTGCTTAACTCATAGAATTTTCAGAATCTCACTATTAAGATGCATTTGGGCTGGACATGGTGGCAAATGCCTGTAATCCCAGCTCTTTGGATGCTGAGGCAGGAGTACCACTGTGAGTTCAAGGCTAGCCTGGGCTATAAAGTAAGTTCAAGGTGAGCCTGAACTGTATAGTGAAACCCTGTCTCAACAAACAAACAAACAAACAAACAAACAAATGCATTTGGTTCTTAAAGAGTGATATCTATTGGCCATTTTACAAGTTGCAAGCACATTTACATACATTGCCCCATTTACTCAAACCAGAGAACTTGTTTCTCCTCATCCTTCATATACAGGCTTTAGGAGAAACAGGAGTCTTAAATTAGACTTTTGCAGTTCTTAGGTATGGGAGCTAGAATTGGAATCTTATATTTGACTTATAATCTGCTCATTATTCCTTATTCTGATGTCATTAATCATTAATATCTCAGCAATATTTTATTAACCAAAAATGAGATGGAAAATCTGTTTTACTTGGAACTGGACCTCATTAGCCTGCTTTGCAGTTCTTCACCATTCAGGAAAGTTTCTGTCTCTTAATTTTAAAATCATAGATCACTGGGAGCATAATTATTCTGAAGGAGGAGACGTTATTGGTAATATTTCAAATTCTTGGGCTCCATCCCATGATTCTGAAGAGTGGGACTCAACTCTGGAATCTACCTTTGGAAAATAAGCACACAGATGATGCTCGTGTGCAACAGGTTTTGAGAAGCAGAGGATTAGCAGCCACATTACCCTTTCTAGGACGGCCTCGTGTCTGCTAAATTTCTGGGCCTTTGACTGGTTGGGTGGAATGGGTCACAGTTATTATACATCCCTGAAGAGTCCTGCTTAGAATTTGATACTCTGGCCAAAAATTCTTTCCCCATCCTACCCAACAATGCAGGGTTTCTTTTTCCAGGCTGGTCCAGAGGAAAAGCCAATCATTGTTCTCATTTTCACTAATTGGAGACAGTCTGGCCGCAAACATTCCCCTTTGTGCCTTTTTCCTTCTACAGGGACTGGGTAGGGCTGCAGAGAGCCTGAGGATGGTGGGTGGGGTGGGACCCAGAGAAGAATAATTACAACTGCAACGCCTTCTGTCATTAAGTTCTGAGTGGAATGCTGAGTCGCACAATGGAAAAGGTCTCTGCAGTCCTTGGGAACATTTTTGTTATCGTCCCAAGCCAAGGACTTGAGTGTCAAATGGGATTCTTTTATGTCTGTACTTTGCCACAATTTATTTGGAATTTCCTCTGGTCTGTGTAGTGATTGTAATTTGCTTACAACTAGCAGTTGACTGCTTCAATTTATTTCAGCTGCTCTGGGATTTTTTAGGTAAACTGAGTTACTACAGTCAGGAAAGGTTCTTATTCTTTTTGCTTTCTTGGAGAAGGAAAGAGTGTAAACCACTGTCTCCACTAAACAGCAAGAAACCCCAAGATTTCTACTAGTGTCCCTAAGTTTTCTTTTTGTGTTAGTACAATATTGCTTCATAATCTTTCTTTAAATACAGATACCATGCACAAATAGTTGTGGTAGTAAAGATTTATTGAGCACTTATTTGACTATGGACCTGTTGCTAATTGCTTTCTGTAAATATTTCATTTAATTTCATCAATTATTCTGTAAATTACATACTGTTATAATTCCTACTTTAAAAATGAACAAATGGAGCCTTAGAAACCTGAAATAACTTTGTTAAAGTCAAACATAAGAATTATAATAGAGACTTCTACTAGAAAGGTCTAGCCCCATAGCCATACCCATATTTCTTCTCATTAAAGCCAATGCCCCTTTGTCATATTAATATTTTTCTATTTCCCAGAATATCAGGTTGTAAGTCTCTGTTTAATTAATTAACTTATTTATTTGTCATATTAGGGATCAAACCTATGGCCTTATGCATGCTATGTAAGTACTCCACCAAGCTCTATCCTAAGTCTTATATTTAATTTTTAAAATGAGAACAATAAGTTTGATTACTGTAGTGTCCATGAAGAGGCCCTGAAGTAAATAACATATGAGTGCATGATTCTAGCTGGTGGCAAGAAGAGTAAAAAAAGACAAAAAACAAAGCAAGAAAACCAAATTTTTTTTTAAAAAAATGAAGACTTGCTAATGCTGATGTCTATAAAGTACCAATTGAGAGCAAGTCTGTAATAGTTACTCTAACATTTCCCAAAGTCTTCTATAGATTAGTAGGTTTAAAGGAATAAATAAATGTTTTGGAAAAAGATTTTCATAGTTAAAGAAGTTTGTGAAATGCTGTTGAAGAAAGTTTAAACTCTTGCTGTTTGCAGCCACCATGAACTGTGGACACACCATGCCACCCTGCCTTAGAGCCAACAGTATGGACTGAAACCTCCAGAACTAATTTTGTTTTGCTATGCAGGGAAGATGGCAGATCAATAAGCGGCAAAATAAAGAGCCTCTCTGAGAGAAACAGCTCATATGCTGGAATAAAACATCTTGGAGAAGATCAGACAGAAGGAGATGAATCCACTCAACCCAGGAAAAAACTAAAAATCTTAAAAAAAAAAAAAAAGAAAGAAAGAAAAGAAAAACATGGATGGAAGGCTGTAGCCAGACACGCTCTCACCAGCCCCGGTCCCATTGTGTATGAAACGATGCTGGACTCTAAAGATGTGCAGTCATGGTGAAGTTGGGGGTTGGTGAGCCCGAGGGACCTGGCAGGAGGACATGGTTATGGAGGGGAGTGGCAGAGTGGATAAAAGCACCAGCTCAGAGATCTGTACTGGTTCATGGTGAGTGTGGAGAAGTCAGTCCTCCCGGGAGTGGGTGATTAGCCAGGCAACACTTAGGAGTTGGGCAGGATAAACCCAGAACCAGAACTTCAGCAGCTTCAGTCAGCCACTTTGAGTGCAGAGCAGATTAGTGAGAATTTCTTGGACTGAATCCTGCCCCTGTGTGAGACCCAATAGCCAAGGACAAACTCTCCTTGAAACTATCCTTAACTGGCCCCATCCACGTGGCACACACTAACATGGTGAAGACTCCCGGTGGTTGGCCAGCTCAGGAGGGACCATCCTGCCCCAACCCTGCTTGTACTTCAGTGGTTAATAGCAGCCTGGGAGGGCAGCAATCCATAGCCAGCATACAAGTAATCGTAGCCAACACAGGAAGTGGCAGGGATACCTGCTATCCATTTGTCCAAAAGAAACCAGAAACATAACAAGAGGAACAAACAATAGGAAGTCTCCACACTCCAACCCAAACAGTACTGGCCCAGGAGAGGTAAACACAGAAGAAACTGAGGCTTGCATACCTTCAGTTTCTGAAAAAGCAGCATCTGACATAAAGAATTATCTTCATGAAATTATAAGAGAACTCAAAACAGAAATACTAATACAAATAAAGGAAGATATAAGAAAAATAATAAAAGAAATGCTTGGGCTGGGGATGTAGCTCAGTGGCTTAAGTGCCTGCCTGGCAAGCATGAGGTTGTGAGTTTGATCCCTGGTACAAAAAAAAAAAAGTTCTAGAATTAAAAAAAAAAGAATTGCTAAGTACCTCTCAAGAGGACACAGATGGAAGAATGGAGGAGCATAGAAAAAGGAGGGAAACCTTCGATGAAGAATATAAAAAAAATCTAGAATACATAAAACAGATTCAAAGAGATTACCAGGAAATTAAAAACTCCATTGAAAGCTGGAAAAACTGCTAGAAAGAAACTAAAGATAGACTATCAAACTTGAAGACAGATTTGTAACTTGTGATTGTGAAAGGAAAGATCTCTTAAAAATAACAAGGAACCAGGAAGTAACAATACAAAGGCTAGAAGATGACAAGAGGACCTATAACATAAAATAAAAAGTGTAAGTGAAGTGGCAGGGTAAATATAAATGAAATACAAAGGCTATTTATAGAAATAATTAAAGAAAATTTACCAAGCACAGGAAAAGGAAATGCTATTCAGATACATGAGGCATGCAGAACTCCAGCCAGCTATAACCAAAACAGATCTACACCCAGACATTTAATAATCAATATCCCAGAAATTCAATGCAAGAACAGAATATTAAAAGCTGTCAGAGAAAAGAAACAGATCACCTATAAAGGAAAACACAGCAGAATCATGACAGACTTCTCGATACAAACCAGCAAATCAAGAAGAGCTTAGAGTGAAGTATTCCAAGCCCTGAAAGAAAATAATCTCCAACCCAGATTGATGTACTCTGCAAAACTATCTCTTAAAACTAATGGGGAAACAAAATGCTTCCATAACAAAGAGGAACTAGGGGAGTTTTTGATCACCAATCCAACCCTACAAAAAGTACTGAAGAATATTCTAGAGAGAGAGAAAAAAAGACTATAGTTTCAAGAACAGTAAGAGAGAGGGCTCACTGAATGGGGTAGTGGAATGAAGGGGAAAAGTAGACAACCAACTGCAGAAAAAGAACATTGCAGAGATGAGACAGAGAAGGTTGGCCATAATCATTAACATGGGTGGCCTCAATCCACTAATAAAAAGAAACACAGGCATTGGGTCAGGAGATAAGGTCCATCAAGGTGCTCTATATAAGAAATATGTTTAACTTGAAAGAGGGTTTATGGACTGAAAGTCAAAGATGAACAAATAATGTTCTATGTGACAGGGAACTAGAAAAAAATTTGGGGTAGCTCTCTCATCAGCTGCAGATTGGTTGGAAAAACATAATACTTTTATACAATGGAGAACTACTCAGCTACAAGGAAGGAAAACCTTGAGGCTCTTGTAGGTAAATGGATACAACTTGAGATCATGCTCAGGAGTAAAAAGGTTCAGAACTACTTAGGTAAATAGCACGTTGCCTCCCTAATCTAAAAACTAAAGGAGTTAGTGGGATACAAAATGTATAATGTACACTGTGAAAGTGAAAGTTAATCTTGTATAATGATTTGAAATCTATATTGCTTTTATTGCTCTATTTAGTTTGGTTATTCTGTTCCAGTTTGTCTACTTGTACTAGATTTGATGGCATAGATAGCTATCCCAAAGTTAGCAGGATATACTACAGTAACCATTTTTAGTTTTCTATTAAATTAATCTGAAACCCTGTATTGCTTTCACTGACTTATTTTGACTGATTTTATTTGAATCTGTTTTGTTTGATCACTGTCTTGTCTTGACTGCTTTTATTTGAATCTGTTATATTTGTTAGTATCACATCTGAGAGTACAGGCAACTACTTTGAGGACAATAAAATTCACTATGATACTCATTCTGGTTTAACTACTACCCTCTTTTAAAGTCCTATAATGTGTCCAATATTTTGTTTTTATTGATTTTGTTCTGTATTGCTATGTTCAATTTTATTGTACCTGATTATATGGGCAATACTATTGAAGATAACAAGAGACATCATGATAACTGTTGCAGATCACCTTATATTGTGATTTTAAATTATGTACTATGTCCATCCTTTTGTTTTGAATGATCCCATTTTTTTCTCATTTGGTTTTATTCTTTTCAAAATAAAGAAAAAGAAAATTTAAACTAGTTTCTGTACACTTTTTTATCCATACACATTTTTTCACAAGGTCCCTAATGTACCATGGTCTCTAGACTTAGGGATCTTACTGAACAAAATACTGGAAAATTTGCTTTACTGAAAAAACACCATTGGGTTCAGACTAGGACCTGCCTTGAAGAGCCTTTTCCTTGCTAAGTTACTTAATCTTTCTGAACCAGGGTGGTTTATAAAATAGGCATTTCATTTCATAATAGCTGTGCATTATCAATATTGAATTAAGAAGTATATAAGTTTATAAATACCAAAGCATTATAAAATTATATACTTCTCTCAGCCCATGACTACATGTTGTAGAGTGTTGCATTAATTTACAGTCACTGATCAGTTAAAAAATTATTAGTTAGTGTCAGAGACCAAGAAATACATTAGAGATGTTGACAGTTGATGTTTTCTGGTAATATGAAGGATTTAGAAGAGGTTAATGAAGTATGTGGTTTGATGCACTGTTTATTCCTATTTCAGTTCTGCTCTGCTACTGATCAAGTGGAGGAGACAAGATCATATTTCTAGAGGATAAAACAGAATTACTGATAGGCAAATAAAAAAACAGGTACTCCTTGAAACAAAATATTCAGTCCTCATGTTCCAATAATTGGGCCAGTTTAACTAAATTAAATTATTGGATTAGTCATAATCTATTTCATTGAGAATAAATGCTATAGTATTTTGGCTGTATTAGTATCCAGATGGAAAACACTTCTCATATTTGAGACTAGGCTCCAGAAGTTTTGTGGGCTTGAGTGGACTGCACCCAGTGACCTTCATTCAACCACGGGAGCCAGACCCGCTGAAGGGGGAGCCAAGCCAGTGTCATGCACCACAAGTTGAGTTGCAGATCACCAACGCAGGCCTGGAAGGGTTTGGGACCATCAATCCCAGCAGCTGGGTGCCTACCCAGCCCCCTTGGCTCATTGGACTGGGCTCCAGAGGTTTCGTGGGTTTGAGTGGACTACACCTGGTGACCTTCATTCAACAAAGGGAACCAGACCAGCCAAAGGGGAGCCAGGCCAGCACCTTGTGCCATGAGGTGAGTTGCAGATCACCAGTGCAGACCCAGAAGGGCTTGAGTGGACTGAGCCCAGTGATCTTCATTCAACCAGAGGAGCCAGGCCCACCAAAGGGGGAGCCAAGCTGGTGCTGTGCCATGAGGGAAAGCTTTGGAAAATTGCTGGAAACATGGAAATACAGGAAAATGACAAAACAAAAGACCAAAATGCAATCTCAAACCTCCAGCCCATACCAAGAAATAGGAGCCATGTACATAGAAGAAAATACTACACATACACCTGAAATGCATGAAATGATATCAACTGAAATAAAGAAGCAAGTACAGGAAACTATGAGGGAACTCAAATCAGAAATATTCTCCCAGGTAAAAGAAGAAATGATAAAAGTAGTGAAAGAAATACTGAATGCATCCAACAAAGACACAGCTAAACAATTAGAGGAATAAAGCAAAATGATAGAATCCCTGAATGAAGAGTTTAAGAGTCAAACAAAGTGCATTAAGCAGATTCAAACACATATACAGGAAATCAAATACTCTAATGAAAGTCGCAAAAACCACCTCAATGAAAGTGAAGATAGAATCTCAGATCTTGAAGATAAGAAGATTAGAGCTAGTGAACAGGAAAGGAAAGATCTAACAATAACAAGAAATCAGGAAATAACAATTCAACAGCTGCAAGATGATGCAAAGAAAAAAATATAAGATTAACAGGGATAAAAGAAAAAGAAGGGGGAAACACAAATGATATCAAAAGACTATTTACAGAAGTAATAGCTGAAAACTTCCCAAATATGAGTATGGAAACTGACATGGATTAGTGAGGCATATAGAACTCCAAATAGCCATAACCAAAACAAAACTACACCCAGACATATAATAATCACCATCCCAGAAATCCAACACAAGAACAGAATATTAAAAGCTATTAGAGAGAAAAGACAGATCACCTACAAAGGAAAACCTATCAGAATCACAGTAGACTTCTCAACACAAACAATGAAGTAAAAAGGAGCATGGAGTGAAGTTTTTCAGATCCTGAAAGAAAACGACTTCCAACCCAGACTGATATACCCTGCAAAACTGTCCTTAAAAATGGATGGAGAAATAGGATACTTCCATGACAAAGAACAGCTGAAGAACTTCATGATCACCAAACCAAACCTACAAAGAATACTGAAAGACATTCTAGATACACATAGGAAAAAACCACTAAGCAAAACAGACAATTAAACAGAATGGAAAGCTAAGATACAATATCAGAATGATAACATGTCAACATTAAACCAATATATGACAGTTATAACCATTAATGTAAATGGCCTCAATTCACCAATTAAAAGAAACAGACTGGCAGAATGGATCAAGAAATAACATCCAACCATATGCTGTCTACAAGAAACCCATCTAACCCAAAAGGAAACTCATAGACAGAAAGTCAAAGGAGGGAAAACAATACTCCATGCAACAGGAACCCCCCAAAAAGGTGGGGGAAGCTATTCTGTTTGCAGACCATGTGAACTTCAAACCAAGAATGGTCCAAAGAGATAAAGAAGGTCACTGCATACTGGTTAGGCAAGAGGAAGAGATAACAATCTTAAATATATATGCACCAAATTCCAGAGCACCCAACTACACAAAACAAGTATTAATAGAAATGAAAAATCAAATAGGCAATAACACAATTATAACAGGGGACTTTAACACACCATTGACACAAAGGGATAGATCAACTAGACACATCAGCAAAGAAATAACAGAACTGAATCACATCTGTGAACAAATGGATTTGATAGACGTATACAGAGTATTCCATCCAACAACATCAGCATATACATTCTTCTCAGCAGTACATGGGACATTCTCTAAAATAGACCATATACTAATCCACAGAACATATTTAAGTAAATGCAAAAGAATTGAAATTATCCCATGCATGTTATTGGATCATAGCACCATGAAATTGGAAATTAATGATAAAAGTAACTGCAAAAACCACACAAACACATGGAAATTAAATAATGCACTCTTAACCAATCAGTGGGTCACAGAGGAAATTAAAGAAGACATTAAACAATATCTATGAGCAAACAAAAATACAAATACAACTTACCAGAACCTGTGGGATGTAATGAAAGCAGTCCTCAGAGGAAAATTTATTGCACTGAGTTCCCACATTAGGAAAACAGAACAAACACAAATAAGCAACCTGATATTACACCTGAAACATCTAGAAAAAGAAGAGCAAGCCAAGCCAAAAGCCAAAAGAAGGGAGGAAATTATAAAGATCAGAGCAGAAATTAATGCAATAGAGACTAAGAAAACAATTCAAACAATCAATGAATCAAAGAGTTGGTTCTTTGAAAGAATAAATAAAATTGACAAGCCCCTAGCCAATCTAATTTTAAAAGGGAAGGAAAAGACTCAAATTCATGCAATACAGAATGAACAAAGGAATTACTACTGACCCTGTGGAAATACAGAAGATCATCAACAACTATTTTGAAAACCTCTACTCTCATAGGTTCAATAACACACAAGAAATGGACAGATTCCTAGAAACATATGAACCACCAAAGCTGGAACAAGATGTAAAACTGCTGAAAAACCCAATTTCTATGAATGAAATTGAAAATGTAATCAATTCCCTACCAACAAAGAAGAGCCCAGACAGACAGGCCCAGACAGATTCACTGCGGAATTCTACAAGAAATACAAAGAAGACTTAAGTCTGACACTCCTCAAACTCTTCAATGAAATTGAAAGGGAAGCAATTCTCCCTAAGTCATTCCTGGAAGCAAATATCACTCTAGTACCAAAACCTGAGAAAGACCCAACTAAAAAAGAGAACTACAGGCCAATCTCCCTAATGAACATAGATGCAAAAATTCTCAATAAAATATTGGCAAAGAGGATGCAGCAAATCATTAAGAAGATTATACACTATAACCAACTGGGATTCATCCCAGGCATGCAGGGATGGTTCAACATACATAAATCAATAAATGTAATCCACCATATCAATAGAGCCAAAAGCAAGAATCACATGATCATTTCTATAGATGCAGACAAAGCTTTTGATAAGATCCAACACCCATTCATGATAAGAACCTTACAGAGAATTGGAATAGATGATCTTTACCTCAATATGATAAAGGCCATCTATGACAAACCAACAGCCAGTGTTATACTAAATGGCCAAAAACTGAAAGCCTTTACCTTAAAATGAGGCACAAAACAAGGATGTCCATTATCACTGCTCCTATTCAATATAGTACTGGAAATACTAGCCAGAGCAATTAGACAAGAGAGGGAAATAAAAGGAGTAAAGATAGGAAAAGAAGAAGTTAAATTATCATTATTTGCAGATGACATGATACTCTACATAGAAGACCCCCAAACCTCCATTGAAAGTCTCCTAGATATAATAAATAAATTCAGCATAGTAGCTGGATACAAAGTCAATACTCAAAAATCAATAGCATTCTTATACACTAACAACAAAATCACCTAGAGAGAAATAAGAAAAGCCACACCCTTCACACTAGCATCCAAAAAATTGAAATACTTAGGAATTAAACTAATGAAAAATGTAAAAGAGTTGTGCAGGGAAAATTATAATACCCTGAAAAAAGAAATCAAAGAGAACCTCAGAAAATGGAAAGACATCCCTTGTTCATGGACAAGAAGAATAAATATTGTAAAAATGGCCATTCTCCCAAAATTGTTATACACATTCAATGCAATCCCAATGAAAATACCACTAGCATACCTCATAGATCTAGAGAAATCAATCCTAAAATTCATCTGGAACCAGAAGAGACCTAGAATAGCAAAGACAATTTTAAGCAGCAAAGCCAAGGCAGGCGGCATCACAATCCCTGACTTGAAGTTATACTACAAAGCTACTGGAATAAAATCAACATAGTATTGCAATATAAACAGACCTAAAGATAAATGGAATAGATTAGAAGATACAACTACAAACACACTCAACTACCTTATCTTTGATAAAGGGGCCAAGCATGTTCACTGTAAGAAGGACAGTCTCGTTAATAAATGGTGTTGGAAAAATTGGCTATCCATATGCCAAAAACTAAAATTAGACCCATGCCTATCACCATGTACTAAACTAAAATCCAAATGGGTCAAAGATCTAAATATTAAAACAGAAACACTAAATCTGTTGGAAGGCAAAATAGGTAAAAATCTTGAAGATATAGGGGTAGGTAGAGAATTCATGAACATGAACCAAACTGCACAGGGAATACTTCCCAGAATCAATAACTGGGATCATATTTTATTAAAGAGTTTCTACATGTCCAAAGAAATTTCCAGCAGAGTGAAAAGAAAACCTACAAACTGGGAAAAAAAATCTTAGTGAACTGTTCCTCAAACAAAGGACTTCTGTCTAGAACTTATAAAGAATTAAAAAAAAATCAGACCCCCAAAATTCAAAAACCCAATCCAAAAATGGGCATCTGAGATGAACACACAGTTCTCAGATGAAGAAATATGAATGGCAAATAAATACATGAAAAAATGTTCATCATCATTGGTCATTAGAGGAATGTAAATAAAAACCACACTGAGATAGCATCTCACTCCATAAAGAATGTCCAGGATCAACAGAACTACCAACAAAAAATGCTGGAGAGCCTGTGGGAAAAAGGAACTCTTCTGCCCTGTTGGTGGGAGTGTAAATTTGTGCAGTCACTGTGGAGGTCAGTCTGGAGATTCCTTAAAAATCTGGGGTTGGAGGTCCCATTTGACCCAGCTATTACATGCTTAGGCATATTCCCAGAAGATCTGAAAACATCTTACTGCAGTGATATATGCACACCCATGTTTATAGCAGCACAATTTGTAATAACCAGATCTTGGAAACAACCCAAGTGCCCATCAACTGAGGAATGGATAAAAAAGTTGTGGTACTTTTTATACAATGGAGTACTACTCAGCTATAAAGAATGATCACATTGAGATATTTATAAATAAATGGATGCAACTTGAATCTATACTCATAAGTGAAATAAATCAAACTCACATGTATAAATACCATATAGTCTCCCTAGTGTAAGAGTACAAAAGATTTTATGGAAATCATGGCTTACCATTATACTGCTTCGATGTCTTATGTCTTCATTCATTGGTTCAAATGGTTTTATTCTGTTTTGTTTGATCTTAATATATGTGATCATATGAATAGTTACTTTGAAGACAAGACAGTATGGTAGCCAGTGTTGATTAAATATCATCTTGCTCTGAAGTCCTACCATGCTTTTGTTTTTCTATTACCATTGGTTCTATCACATTGTGTCTTATTGGATTTTAATATGTATGATAGTAAAAACAAAATTTTTATGGAAAATGAGATAATATAGCAGCCATTGTTCATCTTCGGTTATTTGGTTCAGAATGTCTTGGAATACTTCCATTCTGTTGAGTTGTTTATTCTACCTTGTTATGTTTGACATTATTGTGTGTAAAGCTAAGCTCAACCATTTCAGAGAAAGTGACATTATGATAGCTACTGTTAATATCCAATTGTCTTGTTGTGAAGTGCTGTGTTGCTTACACTGTTCTTTTCTGATCTGCTTAGATCTGTCCTCTTTTGTTTTATTCTCTTTAAAATAAAATAAAATAAAATAAAGTAAATAAAAATAAATAAAAAGTTCTTGAACTTCATCATATTTAAGCATCTTAGGAAAGTGTTCGAATGTTAAATGCAAAATCAAGGAAAGAGATAAAACAATGCAAAGTAATTTAAGAATCACAGTTCACATTTACTATACTTAATGTTTAAAATATCTGTATGTTTACAATGCCTTTAGTCCATTATATTTAGTAGTCATGTTACTAAATGTCTAGCTTTTTGAAAACACTTGGATGAGTAAATGTGCATCCAGATGTTTAGCCTTCAGTAGACATTTGGCAACTGCAAAATATAATTTTCTAGTTGCTTGGCCTGAATTTCTAAAACACTGAGTTGAATAGTCTTTTTCTCTAAGCTACTAGCTAGCTTTGGGCTAATCACCTAAGAAAATACTTGAGAATAAATCTTCTAAGTCACTGTTCTGAACTATACTACCTTGCTGAACATAGTATATTGTTTGTCTGATACAGTTTACTTAAGAGTTTAGGCAAATAAATAGAATTCTTTGTAAAGATGTGGCTGGATAATGCGTTGATTTCAGACCTGTGGGTCCTGAGCAAAGGATCCACTAACACCAGGCTCAAACTTTGATCTACAGAACTGTAAGACAGGTTTTGAGTTTGTTTTATACTTCTGTGGCGGTAATGTTATAGAAAACCAGGGCAGTATTTGCAATTTAAAGGTCCATCATTTTTTCAAAAAGTCTAAAGCACAGTGAATATCATTAGAAGTTAAACTTATGTTTCCTAGAGAAGATTGTTTAAAAGTTATAGAGTTTATCTGTACTTACTAAATTGAAGTTTGATTCAAAATAATCCACAGTTTTATTAAATAATTTTAGAAAGTCTTATTTAAATTTGTTGTCCCTTAGCCTTCATTCTTCTCCTCCTTTCTTATTCCTTCCTTCCTTCCTTTCTTCCTTTCTTTTTTCTTTCTTTCTTTCTTTCTTTCTTTCTTTCTCTTTCTTTTTTCTTTCTTATTCCCTTCATTCTTTCCTAACTTTTTTCTTTTTTATTAATATGTCTATGATATAAATATATTCAACATCGGGAACGTGTATATACACATACCATTGATCCGGCCTGCGGACCAATGCGTGGGTTTTCCCCTAGAGGAAGGAAAACGGGGCGGGGGCAGGGTGAAGAGAGAGAGACGGAGGCAAGTTGAAGTTTCCCAATCAAACCTCGTTTTATTGAACAATGCTCTTGGCTTATAAAGAAGTGGGGGCGGGAAGTTATGGATGGGTCGCTGTCATTTCCTGGGTGGGGCGAGAGGATCCTGGGAAATGTAGGCCGACGCACTGGATGCCCACAGGAGGGAGAGATGGAGCGGCAGCCATGAAGCTATCATGCTGCTCCCTACATCTCCTCCCTTATCACTTTATAAGAGTATGGCAGGCCCTGTGAGGACAGCGCCTGTCTTAGGTCAAGGACTCTT